>WSFP011382611.1:0-29338 GCA_009831015.1 Picea engelmannii
TGTAACCCAAGGTAAGGGAGACTGGCAGCCGAAGGACTGTCTAGGTGACAGAGAAGGTGCACTCTCCTGGGGTGGAACAGGCATGTGGGGAATGAGGGTCCGTGTGCAGTGAGCATGGGAGATTCCTGGGAGAGCTTCTTCCTATTGAAGGTGTATGTAATTGTCTTACCTGTAACCTTAGCCTGAGTTTAGATTCCTTGCCTTGGGGTGGAGCTCGGTCCCAGCTCGGGGGTGACCTACTGTTGAGCTGACGAACAATGTGGTCTAAGGCTGGGAGGTTCGTGGAAGGCCTGCACTTGGTTGGTGATTTCTACAGCTATTAAAAGATAAGTATATCTGAATTATGCTTTAATCATGTTGAGCATGACTGCTCTGTTTATGTATCATGTTTTCCGCTGTGTAAATGAATTTGTTGTTGAATGCTATGGTTTGCTTAATTGCAGGATTGAATTATATATTTGACTCTGAGTTTTATGTGTTTAATTCTAGTTAAATGCATTTGTTTTTACATCCATGTAACGAATGATGTGCGTAAGAGGTTGGGTGAACCTGGGTAGTGTAAAAGGGTACACTACAAATTGGTATCAGAGCAATTAGGTACACTACATAACCAGGATCGCTTAGATAATTGGACATAAATGAAATCAATTTCATGAACCAATTCCAATCGACACAAACTTTAACCGGTTGAAAAAATCATTTATGCAATCGTTTATGTCGCCTTATCCATTAACAAAATCATTGCCGAATCACAACGAAATCAACAGGATCATTTTTCAAATTAATAGAATTGTATCAAACATATACCAATGATCATGCTAACCGTGGCACGCAACAATCATTTACAAATCAAATCAGAGAGGAACGGATCGAAACAGTTTGGGGTCGGCCAAAATCGTTATGCAAAATCAACACAACCACACGATTTTTTGCAAATAAATCTTTTGCACAGGTCAAAAGTAATCAAAACCCAAATGAGAATGTTGATTCAATACAAAAAAGGTCCGTTCCTGGTAAATCGAAGTCAACAGGGTTTCTTTAAACAAACGAAACTATCGAAATCGAACCAAATCGACTATCCTAAATCAGATGAACAGAATTGATTCAAAAACAAGCCAAACAGAATAAAAAAACAATCAATTGCTTATACTAAGCTGGGCATGACAAAGTCGCGTAACCAAATCACATCTACTTTTAATTTTAGCAAAATGAATCTACTGTATAGGATCCACAACATAACCGTTTTTGATGATCAAACTATAACAGAATCATTTCGAAGGTATTAAAATGAACAGAGTTAATTGAAAACAAATTCAATCAAACCTACAAATCAAAATTCATATTGAAATTCATACCTGGACAAACAGACAACAACTCGGTCATGATAGTTTGGAATTGACAAAGGCCGTTGTCGCTTCGATGTTCCTGAAGATAATGGAACCGGTGGTTTTTTGTTTCTTTTCACTGGCTTGTAACCTATTGTTCTCCTTCACCAGCATTGTCACCTGTTCCTCTAATGCTTTGACCTTTGATTGCAACAGGGGAACCTTGATGTAATAACGCTCTATCCAAGCGTTAGATTGGATACATGATGGTTGCTCGGGCTTTGATAACACAGGCGAGGGTTTGTTTAAGCCACCAGGGGTTTTAGTGTGCAACTTGATTCCTGGGTAATTTGGATCATTTTTGGGGCACGAGGGAAAATTAGATACATAGTCATAGGGTTTCATAGAGCATAGGCCATGGGAATAGGGGTACTCTTCAACTAGGAAATGCTCGATATCGGAGTCCGAGTCCTCACTCAGGACTATGGGATTTTGGTCGATGTTCTGTTCAGGTTTGTTCCGGGCAAGTCTCGATATCAATCGAGCATTTTTCTTCCCTTTACTGTTGACAGTAGGATTACCCTTGACTTTATTACTCACAGGCTGCTTGACGGCCTCAGTCTTGTCTTTTGTACATGGGTTGGTTATGATGTCGGGTAGGTCGGTGTCAAGGCAAACCGAGGGTTTGGAAAGGGGTAAAAGGATATGGAATGGCACGGGTGGCCCGACCATAGTCTCACTGACCTCCGCCTTGTCGATTTGAACAGACTCCGGATTAACAAATCCATTTCTGGATAGAAAGGCTTGCCAATTATTGCCACTAAGGTTCAAATGGTGGATGATGATGAGTTTAATTAAGCTGTGGTGAAACAGGCTACTATCAGCCTTCTCACGTTTGAACCTCTTAGCCATATTGTAAAGACTACGCAAGAAGTAATGTGGCATGTTCAAAGGATAGCCCATGAAATTCATCAACAACCGGAGGTGATACAGAAAAACCAAGGCATACCGACCTTCACAGGTCACAAACTGTTTAACGATTACCGAAAGGTCATGCCACCTGGGTTTGAGGGTAGAAACAGGCATACCTTTATCATAGGATGCAACCTTTCGTGATATGAATAACAAAGGCCACGACACCTTGTCGACTTTGGAGTTTTTAAACCATCGTTGGCCCGTAGCTGCTAGTCCTGTAGCAGAGCTTATGAACTCCTCATTTAGCTCGAGCTGTACATCACCTACTTTAGCCCTACACCCATCAAAGGTGAGGGCAAATTGTTGGGAAACCAAAAGGTTGAAACCCTCGAACCTCTGTACAAACACCAGCCAACCACTATTTTCTAAATCCTTACGGGCATTATCGAGTAATAACAAAGCTTGACTACCATTTGGCTCTATGCGCACCATTGGTGCCATAGACAATAGCACACGATGAACGAGATGAATAGGCCAGGGTTTGAACAAAGCATACGCAGGGGCAGAACGCTCACAGGCTTAACCGAAAACTAGCAAAGGTGAACCAGGATAGGGGAAAAACATTAATGATAGAACGTGCGAAGGTGGTGGAGCTAGTTCATCCCATGCAAAATAGTCATATCCCATAGTACAACCACCGGCGCATATAACGTTTCAAATCACTATGCATATATTAAAAACCATGCCATTCAATAATCAATGAAACCTATGGTAAGTCGACCAAACATTTGCGTGAGCAATAGTTTTATCATAGCTTTAAAACCAAACAATGAATCAAAATCAATACGAAGGGTTTGATCATATGAAATATGTGTTGTGTGATATGATTTATACGAAGGGTATAACCACAACGCCAATTGTTTTCATGAAACCAATGTGTCAAGGGGATCGATCAAGGACTAGAGAAATCAAATCACCAATGCATCACAAATTCGATCAAAAGAATATCATCATAGTCTTGTAAAATGAAGTCATATTAACAAATAAAGAATACCAAATGAATAAGGATCTTGGAGTCTTGTCAACTGTATAATGATAACTAAATTGGAAATACAATGAACATAGAGACAAGGGTGATCAAAACAATCTAGTGACGATTTTAATGTGACTTCGAAAACCAAGTTTTCACGCTTGCAGTTGTGAAAATGAGAACCAAGGTAAGTGTGCAAACACACAAAATAATAGTGTCATTTTATTCAAGGATTGTGACGAAAATCAAGGTTTGCAAAACACTGGTGTAGGCAGCTTATAAGAATAGTAGAAAAATGTGAATTGGCTGCAAACAATGGCGACACACTAGTAGAAGCAGTTATCTCTGCCAAAAAGAACAAATCCAGATTAGGATAATGAGAAAAATTCTAACTCAAAAATAACAACCAGAAAATTGTATAAACATCACCATTAACCAAATATTCCAACAGTGTTTAAAGGATGGAAACTGACAACAGTATTAAGACAAGTGAGCCATGATATTAAAGATAAAATCTCCAATACTGTTGACAGAGCCACTGCTTCCAGCAGGCATCCATAGCCTCGACAGGGTTTCCATTTAACCCACTCTGACATCTGTATCCTGCCAAGAAATTCCAGATCAGAATAAAGGACATTTTAAGGTCAAGAGGTTTCATATTTATGAATTTTCATATACCTGACATTGATTTGTTGTCAATGGGCTTGTTCAGTACCCCAACGAAGTTGTCTTGGCATCATGCATGCATATACCTACTGCCAGCAGACCTGTTCAGCATCCCGACGGGTTTACAAGCACTTCCCACAGCTATTTTAATGATTTATTTTGTTTTTCAAAGATATATAGTCGAGCGGGGTGACGCTGAAAATTACGATATTTTAACATATTTTTTACAGACCTCCATAGAATTTTTTAGAACTGTCCTTTATTAAGATCCAACAATGGTTTATTTACATAACCAACTTTCTAAGGCAGGGAGACATCTTCTGAGTCATTCACTTAAGGAATAGGGACAGCGTAAAAAGATAATAGATGATCATGACAGGCTTTACTCAGAGATCGAAATCAATTAACTTCTTTCAAACGACAAACTTTTTCCAATCACAGATGTAAATTTTAAAAGTATATAATTGATGTTTATACAATTTTTCAATAGTCATTTCAGTGAAGGAATTTTCTGTTTTATTTGTCCGAATAGTTCAGTATACAGTTATGTGTTTCCAAAACAAAACTGATAAGTGTAAAAGAAGATCAAAACCAAAATGAAAAGAAAAAAAAAAAAAGTATGTACATAATATACAAAGGGTGTCAGGCTACCCCTCTAGATTCTACAACCAGAAAGAGTTGGGACCCAACTTCTCAGCAATTAAAAACGGTCCAAGCCATAAGTTTTGAAATTTCGTGTGCTCTCCCTTTCCCTCATGCGGTTTATCTGATTTCAAGACAAGGTCACCTACTTCGAAGTTCCTATCAGAAGCAGAATTGGAATCGAACCATCTTTTAACCACTAGTTGGTGCTAATATAACTTACATTTATCTTGGGATCTTACCTCTTCTAGCTTCATCAAAGCATTAATTCGGTTTTCCAAAAGGGGACAGTCTTCTTCTTGAATTTTCTGTGATAGCTGTAGCGAAGGAAGAAGAATGTGTGGTGGCAGAATTGCTTCTCTGCCATAAACAAGAAAGAAAGGAGAGTTACCTATAGCAGTTTTTGGTGTTACCCTATCATCCCAAAGTGCGTTTAACAGTGCATTGTGCCAATTTTTGTGATTTTCAGCCACCGTTCTCTTGATGATTTTAATCAAATTCTTATTTGTTGATTCTGCCAACCCATTGCCCTGGGGGTAATAACTAGCAGAATACTTTAATTTAATTCCTTTTTCTAAAGAGAACTCGCTCATCTCAAGAGACGAAAAGTAAGAGCCATTGTCAAATACTAAACAGTCAGGGATACCAAAACGAGTGATAATATTCAAAATTACAAAGGCAATTACCTGACTAGTATTCACAGTTCTTAATGCGGCGGCTTCAGACCATCTGGTGAAATAATATGTGGCTGTTATGATAAAATTATGCTGCTATGAGGATAGCGGGTTGATTGGACCTATAATATACAGGCCCCACTGCTGAAAAGGGGAGTCTACTGAAACGGGTTGCAGAGGAAAGGTTGGTTTATGTAACCGCCCTGATGCTTTTTGACAAATAATACACTTTCAACATAAGACATGGGAGTCTCTAAAAAGTGTGGGCCGGTAATAACTGGCTCTCAAAACCTTATGGGAAGTGGTGTCACCACCAAAATTCCCACCATCTTCTCCTGCATGCAACTCTAGTAAGACTTTTTCTACTTCATCTTTCTCAAGATAGCGCATCAGTACGCCATCAAAATTTTGACGAAAAAGGATACCATTAATCAAATGAAATGAGGTAGAATTTAATATCAACGCTCTTATTTTAGTGGGATCTAGGTGACAGGGGGATGACCCATGTTCAAGACAGAATTTTAGGTCGTCATACCAAGGACTGACAGAGTTTTGTGCACAGCAGATTGCATTTTGAGTGTGTTGTCCTAGGTTTGACATATTGCTTTCTTCTTGATGTCCTGTTGCTGAATCATCAACTAACTTGCATAACCCTTGGCCTCTCACTATCTGAGCTGGGGTAATTTCTATGTCGTACTCCTGCAAGGAGGTAACCCAGTTAGCCCTCTTTTCACCTAGTTCTTTCTGCACTAACAGGTTCCTGACGGCTGGGTAAGGTACAATAACTTTCATCTTGGATTTCAAAAGGTAAGACCCGAAGTGCTTGAATGCTTTGAAAACAATGTAGGCTTACTGGTCTACCACTGGGTAATTAAGTTATGCGCCTTTGAAAGCAGAGATCATAAAGGCAATGGGTACTTCATTGTTTTCGCTGTTCTTTTGAGTTAGGACGACGGCGTAGGAACGATCAGAAGCAAAAGTGTAGAGCTTGAATTCTTGGAAAAAGTCGGGGCTCATGAGAGAAGGAGTGTCTATTATGGCCTTTTTTATTGCATTAAACACTTTTTTTATGAGGGTCCCCAATGATATTGTGTGTCTTTCTTAATTAAATTATGTAAAGGTCTGACCATTTCGGAGAAGCTGGGGACAAATCTTCTCACAAAGTAAATCTGGCCTAAGAAAGACTGGATAGAATTTTTGGAAGTAGGAGGGGGAAGTTTGGAGATGACTTGAGTCCTTTCGGGGTCGATAATCATCCCTTTGCTTGAAACAATGAATCCTAAGAGTTTACCCTATTCTACTGCAAAGATGGATTTTTTAGGATTCAAGGAAATGTCGTATTTACGACATCGTTGTAGAATAGCTCTTAAATGAGCTAGATGATCGATTTTGTTTTTAGAAAATACAGTAACATCATCTAAGTAAAATATGATGGACTAATTGATTAAGCCTTGAAAAGTAATGTCCATTGCTCTCTGGAAAGTGGCATTGACATTAATCAATACAAAGGGCATTTTTCGATAAGTGTAGGTGCCCCATGGAGTGTGGAAGGTAGTTTTAAGTTGGTCTGGGGGAGACATCAGGACTTGGTTGTACCCTGAGAAACCATCCAATAAGGATAGCCTCTCAGAACCAGATACCTGTTGAAGGATCTGTTCCATGGGTGGGACAGGGTAGTTGTCTTTATCAGACGCTCTATTAAGGTTTCAGAAATCGACGCATAGTCGGATTTCCCCACTTTTCTTCCGGACAGGGACGAGGTTTGAAACCCATTGAGTGTGCCTAACAGGGAAAATTATCTTAGCATTTAGGAGCTTATTTAATTCTTTTTTGACAGTCGGTTCGAGCTTAGGGTGCATTTTTCTTAATTTCTGTTGAAAGGGTTATGTTTGAGGTTTCATAGGAATGACATGTTGTATGATGTTAGGGTCGAAAGTTTTAAGGTCATCATATGTCCACGCAAAGACATCTTTAAATTCTTTTAACAATTTAATAAATGCAGCTTTTTCTTGTTCAGAACATCCTACCCCTAGATTAATGCACTGCGGATTGTCATTAGTTCATAAGTTCACTTTTTCATATCATAAAGAGGAACTATTGGTTTTACAGTTGACCGACTTTTTGAATTTATCTTGAAGGTCATAAAATTTCTCTAATCTAACTACAGATTTAGGGATCGAGTTTACCATGTCCGATGAAGATTCAAGAGTTCTCGGATGTGGTATTACCATGAAATCATGCAAATTGTCGTCGTGAGTGCATTCCTCTATCACCATGCCTTGAAAATTTTCTTCCATATGCAGGAAACTAATAATCTGTTGATCGTCGTCGAAGACTCTCCAGTTCGTGATGTTGTCGGGAACAGATAGCCTGAATAACAGTTCGACGGAGAATGCGACCGGGGACAAGCCTTCTGTAGGAAAGAGTTTAGAAGCTACGTTAGATAATAGATCTTCTTCAGAGTTATTCAATCTAGGAATAGAATTTATATTGAAAGAAGAAAATTTATTCATTAAATTCCATACCTCGGATTGGTAGCTTTTAATATGCGGAGACAGTCAGTGGATAGAATCTCTTACCTGTCTAACCACGATTTCAGAATCGCCAAAGACAGCCAAGTTTTGAATGTTCATATCTAAATATTTTCTGAGACCTTGCAGTAAAGCCTCATATTCTATTGTATTATTAGTACATTCAAATTCTAATCTACATGCAATCAGGGTTTTGTTACCTGCCGGATGAATAATGATGCAACCTGCACCAGCTCCTTCTTTGGACTTTGACCCATCAAAATAAAGAGACCAAATTTGATTTTTATTGAGTGCATGAGACCGTTGTATAGAAGCTGTTGGCTACACATATGCCACAATCTTGGACTATTGTTTTGGGTTGGTGATAGCTGAAGCCTCAGCCATGAAATTGCTGAAGAAGGTATCCATCCCTTGTATCTCGGGTGAATCAGTAGAAGGTGTAAATGGTTCGTTGGGATCATTCAAATCTGTGACTGTGAACTTAAGGTAGCGTTCACAATTTACCCTGATCTTGTTGGGCTTGCCATTGTCTGGAAGCCAAAGGTGAGACCAATCTGTCTCGAAATAGCCGTGTAATTGCTCCGACCAGTCCCTGCTTAAAAAAATACCATACACTTCTGGAATATCCACAACAATAATATCAATAACTTGATGAACTTTGGGGTTAGATGACAATCTTATAAGCACATTCCTTAATTTGCTTACGACTTTAACACTAGTTTGATCAAGTTGGATGATTTTTAAAGTGGATGGTTCGACTTCAGCGTTAATATTCTGACACACAAACCATGGCATCACATTGGATGGCACTCCTGAGTCTACCATACAATTGTGCACGTTTCTATTAAAGATTTCAAAAGTTAACAAAAATGGAGGTACATTTTTGTGAGTACTAAGGGTAGTAGTTTGTGGCTTTTTACTCGCGGATTCTAAAGCTACTTTATCTACATTATTTACATTATTTATAGGAAGTATTCCTCCGTCTTGAGGATCAGGACTATTCTTAGTAGACGTCTTATGAGGAACTTTGTTCTGAACAACCTTATTACCACTTGAATCACCATTTTTTCCATTCTCTGCGATATTTTGTAACATTTTTTGTAGCAAAAATGGAAATTTCAATAATTCATAGACAAAAATGTTAGCCCTTAAATTTTTTAGGTCTTCAACTAAATCTTAATATAAGTTTGGGTTTACATGACTCTGTTTAGTCTCAGCTAGTTTAGATTGCTTTGGAGGCAAAGTCGTAGTGTTTTCGGAAGAAGGTTTGTTTTCTATCTTACTCCTAGTATTGTAAGGATGGACTGTCTCGAAGTTAGATTGAAATATGCTATCTGAGAAGTGTCCAAAAATGTTTGGAGAAGACTCTTCTTCTTGAACTTCCTCTTGTTCAACAACCTCTTCAGGAATCTCAGGAGGCATCAAGTTATCCTGGGTTTCTAGAATTGTTTGAAGGGCATATTGCAGACTTTCTAGATTAAGGCCTTCAGTATTCATATCAGGTCGGTTGGTTGGGAAAGGCTTCGTGAACGGGGGCTTGTAAGGACCTTTGCTCGAGGAAGCTTCTTCGGCCGTCCTTTTCAAATCTATAACTTGATTTGATAGTTTCTGAACGAATTTAGTTAATTTTTCTAAATCAGAGCTTTCAGGTTGTGTTTTACTTTGAGCAGGTCTAGGGAGGATTTCAATCTTCTTTTTGGAAGATGAACTAATATCTGTTTTGTTGCTAGTAGCGTATTTTAGACTAAGTATGTCTTTTTCAATCTGGCTGGCCTCCTCAAAGGCTTCTAACAACGTGGATTTCTTAGATCGTTTGACCCAAATAGCTATACTTTGATGTAGAGCTTTAGTGTAGTATGCTATTATAAGATTCTCGACAGGCATGGAATCTGTAGGGATTCAGTTTTTAAGTGTTAATAATCTTTGATTAAAGTCTTTAACTTTCTCTTTTGGGTTCATTCTTAAGTTAGAAAGATCCATGACTAGGACTTCCGGAGGCTTACCGTCTCTGAACTTTTCCAAAAAGCATGACTCTAACTTTTCCCAAGACACGATGGTATGGGGTTACTGGGAAAAGTACCATGTAGATGCATTTCCCTCGAAAGTATAGGGGAACAACCTACAGACTACGTCTTCATGCTCGACATTGCAGATTCTTATGGCTAACATAAAAATTTTAATGTGATCTTCAGTGATCTGTTTAGAGTCAGGGTCAAACTTGGGAAGCCACTTCTCTAGATGTTTAGGTAAGGGATGTTGATCTCTAGGTACGTATACCGCATCCTGGTCGAGCCAGGGTCTAGCAGGGTTGTTCTGGTTGGCCATTGGTGTAAGCAGTGTGGAAGGCTGTGAAGGGGAACTGCCTTCGTCAGAGGAGTCTTCTCCCGAAGAAGAAGGAGATGAGGGAGGTGGTGAGGGAGGTATTCCAGATCCCCCTACAACAGGAGTGAGGATTGGATCTGTAGGGTTCACAGTGAGTTTAGTGCCTCCGAGTTGTTCTCTGATATCAGAGAAATCTAAAGGTTGGTCCAAAATTCAATTTGGTTGCCTCAAACGGGCTAAGGCACTATGAGTTCTTATGCGATATTGGCGGACAATCTCTTGTATGTCACCACCTGAAGGATTTGGGGTTGATGGCTCAACTGTGATCCGTGGATCATCGTTTGATGTGGTTGTTGTTTGAGGGGGTATGTTATTGTTCTAATGACTTCTTGTCACTATAGGTGAGTGATTAGGTGGTGGAGGAGTCTTACGACTGCCTCGTGCCATTAATAAATTTCAGGCCCTCCTTATAGCACCATTTGTTGACGGACGAAATTGAACGCTTGCCAACTAGAAGAGTGGATCCAGTCCGAGGTTGTCTAAATAACCCAAGCCATTTGGGATGACCCACCCTGACGGCTTGAGCGGATTCGTTAGCCATTCTAAGTCCTAGGAAAACGAATAAAAACTACACTAAGGAACTAATCTAAATGAATACAATAATTAAAACAAACTAATAAACAAATCTAAACTACATATATACAATCTATTAATTAAATCATACAACTATAATTCTACAAAATTAAATTTTTAATTATTAACATAATCAGCTTCACTTACAAATATACAATATTTACAAATTACAGATTTAAATTAAAACCTACAAAAGTCATTTGTAATCTGTCCTAAGACAACGAAACTATTATTTTTTGATTTTTATAATTTTATGAAAAATAAATAGAATAAAAACTAACTAAGCTAAGCAACTAAAATAATAACTCTAACTATGAATCTAAACTATACATATATCTATCTAAACTACTTATATTATACTAACTAATTAACTATCAAATAATAAATAATGAACTGACCTGAAGTAACACTTCAGGTTTGTCCTGTATGCAGTAGTTGATTCAACTGTTCGGTGGGAGGAAACCCGCACTAGATTATCCACGAACTTATCATAAACAAGAAACAATTATGCTCTTAAATTATAAACGACATGACAAACAAGACATAAAAATAACAACAATTTTATGACTTACAAACCATCACAATTAGATAAATCTGCGTGAAACAATTTGTGCAAAACAATTCAATTAATGAAAAAGATAAACCTATATTCATTAGATTGAAATAAAGTGATTGTTGTATTTTTAAATAAGAGAGATCAGATATGGAAAACATATAAATCAAATCACATCAACATGCAATGAATTATGATAACTAAAGTAGTCGATAATTAATTGCAAACCGATATGCATAAACTTGAAACAAAAGTTTGATATATTGAAAGCGAAAGTTGTTACAAGACATCAACTTTCATCTCAGTCTGAATCATAAATCCATAGTCTAGTTCTCTCCACAGTGATGATGATAGTTCTCATTACAAAGAACAACAAGTATTTAAAGACCTCCCACAGGGTAAAACATCCCTGTGGGAATTATCAAAACAGTTTACAGAAAATATGGAGATAATCTCCCAAGTCTGACTAACTAACAACCTAAAACAAAAACCATATCCAAAGTATCCCCCAAACTTCTACAACATGCCCAATTGATCATTGTAATTCGTATGCAGCTGAAAGAGGACAAGAATAGACGATATTAGAGGATATTTTATTGATAAAATTGACAAAACTCTAATTTTTAAGACTAGCTACAGAATCTTGCGATTCTGTAGCTGGTCTAGATTGCACACATAATCGTTTTAAAACCAATTCGAATCTTAAAAAATTATATTCAAACTATTAAACCAATATTTGATTGCTAATTAGAAACCAAATGAATCATTCAAATCAATAACTTGTATGCAAATTAAAACAAAAGAAACCGTGGCCAATCAAAAGGTGACAGAGATAAATGTACTCTGTTCAATTTGTTATCACCAATTTGGGTAACCAGGATTGCTTAGATAATTGGACAACAATGAGATCACTTCCATGAACCAATTCCAATCGACACAAACTGTAACCGGTTGAACAAATCATTTATGCAATCGTTTATGTCGCCTTATCCATTAACAAAATCATTGTCGAATCACAACGAAATCAACTGGATCGTTTTTCAAATTAATAGAATTGTATCAAACATATACCAATGATCATGCTAACCGTGGCACGCAACAATCCTTTACAAATCAAATAAGACAGGAACGGATCGAAACAGTTTGGCGTTGGCCAAAATCGTTATGAAAAATCAACACAACCACATGATTTTTAGCAAATAAATCTTTTGCATAGGTCAAAAGTAACCAAAACCCAAATGAGAATGTTGATTCAATACAAAACAGAGTCGTTCCTGGTAAATCGAAGTCAACAGGGTTGCTTTGAACAAACAAAACTAATCAAAATCGAACCAAATCGACTATCCTAAATTAGATGAACATAATTGATTCAAAAATAAGCCAAACAAAATAAAAAACCAATCAATTGCTTATACTAAGCTGGGCACGACAAAATCGCGTAACCAAATCATATCTACTTTTAATTTTAGCGAAATGAATCTACTGTACAAGATCAACAACATAACCGTTTTTGATGATCAAACTATAACAAAATCATTTCGAAGGTATTAAAATGAACAGAGTTAATTGAAAACAACTTCAATCAAACCTACAAATCAAAATTCATATTGAAATTCATACCTGGACAAACAGACAACAACTCGGTCATGATAGCTTGGAATTGACAAAGGCCGTTGCCACTTCGACGTTCCTGAAGACAATGGAATCGATGGTTTTTTGTTTCTTTTCACTGGCTTGTAACCTATTCTTCTCCTTCGCCAGCATTGCCACCCATTCCTCTAATGCTTTGACCTTTGATTTCAATAGGGGAACGTCGATGTAATAATGCTCTAGCCAAGTGTTACATTGGATACATGATGGTTGCTCGGGCTTTGATAACACAGGCGAGGGTTTGTTTAAGCCACTAAGGGTTTCAGTGTGCAACTTGATTCCCGGGTAATTTGGATCATTTTTGAGGCACGGGGGGAAATTAGATACGTAGTCATAGGGTTTCATAGAGCATAGGCCATGGGAATAGGGGTACTCTTCAGCTAGGAAACGCTCGATATCAGATTCCGAGTCCTCAATCAAGACTATGGGATTTTGGTCGATGTTCTGTTTAGGTTTGTTCCAGGCAAGTCTCGATATCAATCGAGTATTTTTATTCCCTTTACTGTTGACAGTAGGATTACCCTTGACTTTCTTACTCACTGGCTGCTTGACGACCTCAGTCTTGTCTTTTGTACACGAGTTGGTTAAGATGTCGGGTAGGTCGGTGTCAGGGAAATCTGAGGGTTTGGCAGGGGGTAAAATGATATGGAATGACATGGGTGGCCCGACCATAGTCTCACTGACCACAACCTTTTTGATTTGAACAGACTCCGGATTAACAAAGCCATTTCTGGATAGAAAGGCTTGTCAATTATCGCCACTAAGGTTCAAATGGTGGACGATGATGAGTTTAATTAAGCTGTGGTGAAACAAGCTGCTATCATCCTTCTCGCATTTGAACCTCTTAGCCATCTTGTAAAGACTACGCAAGAAGTAATGTGACATGTTCAAAGGATAGCCCATGAAATTCGTCAACAATCGGAGGTGATACAGAAAAACCAAGCCATACCAACCTTCACAGGTCACAAACTATTTAACGATTACCAAAAGGTCGTGCCACCTAGGTTTGAGGGTAGAAACAGGCATACCTTTATCACATGATGCAACCTTTCGCGATACGAATAGCAAAGGCCATGGAACCTCGTCAACTTTGGAGTTTTTAAACCATCGTTGGCCTGTAGCTGCCAGTCCTGTAGAAGAGCTTATGAACTCCTCATTTATCTCGAGTTGTATGTCACCTACTTTATCCCTAGACCCATCAAAGGTGAGGGCGAATTGTTTTGCAACCGAAAGGTTGAAACCCTTGAACCTCTGTACAAACGCCAGCCAACCACTGTTTTCCAAATCCTTACGGGCATTATCGAATAATAATAGAGCTTGACTACCATTTGGCTCTATGCACACCACCGGTGCCATAGACAGGAGCACATGGTGAGCAAGATGAACCGGCCAGGGTTTGAACAGAGCATACACTGGGGTAGAACGTTCACAGGCTTAACCAAAAACTAGCAAAGGTGAACCGGGATAGGGGGAAAACATTAATGATAGAACGTGTGAAGGTGGTGGAGCTAGTTCATCCCATGCAAAACATTCATATCCCATAGTAAAACCGTCAGCGCATATAACGTTTCAAATCACTATGCATATATTAAAAACCATGCCATTCAATAATCAATGAAACCTATGGTAAGTCGACCAAACATTTGCGCGAGCAATATTTTTATCATAGCTTTAAAACCAAACAATGAATCGAAATCAATACCAAGGGTTCGATCATATGAAATATGTGTTGTGTGATATGATTTATATGAAGGGTATAACCACAACGCCAATTATTTTCATGAAACCAATGTGTCAAGGGGATCGATCAAAGACTAGAGAAATCAAATCACCAATGCATCACAAATTCGATCAAAAGAATATCATCACAGTCTTGTAAAACAAAGTCATATTAACAAATAAAGAATGCCAAATGAATAAGGATCTTGGAGTCTTGTCAACTGTATAACGATAAGTAAATTGGAAACGCAATGAACATAGAGACAAGGGTGATCATAACAATCCAGTGATGATTTTAATGTGACTTCGAAAACCAAGTTTTCACGCTTGCAGTCGTGAAAACGAGAACCAAGTTAAGTGTGCAAACGCACGAAATAATAGTGTCATTTTATTCAAGGATTGCGATCAAAATCAAGGTTTGAAAAACACTAGTGTAGGCAGCTTATAAGAACAGTAGAAAAATGCAAATTGGCTGCCAACAATACCTTTGCAAGGGATGCAGTCTTATGGGTATCTAGATTGCAAAATTTGGTGGCTCTTTCTACCATAGAGGTTGAGTATATTGTAGAAACGAATGCATGCCAAGAAATGATTTGGATGAGGAGTTTTCTAGATGAACCAGGTTTGCAACAAGAAAATTATCTAATAAATTGTGATAGCCAAAGTCAAAACCATCTTGCCAAAAATATTTCCTTCCATTCTAAGACAAAGAACATTGATCTCAGATATCATTCGATTCGCCAAGTGTTAAATTAAGGGTTGCTACAGTTGGAGAAAATAAACAGAAGACAATCCAACGAATACGTTAATAAATATTTTTCTAAGGGATATGTAGGATCTTTGAAAAACCTTGGTTGGCCTTATCCAAACATGATGAAAGTTTTTTTGTGATTGGATTTGTAGAAAGGAGATAGAAACCTTGGATGGCATGATGCAAATGTGATGAAAGGTGTTTTGTGAATCGATCAATGGAAGGAGATGGAAACAATAACAACAATACTAAGTGGGTTGTATTTGAAAACCAAATAAAATATAATACCTTTTATGACTTCATACTTTTGGAATGTTACATTTACCTACATCAACTTTGACTCATGGAATGAATCAAATGAATGTACTCTACAATTATGGTTTTGGGCCCATGGGTTTTTGGTAGACCATGGTATTTGTCTACATTATTTTATGAGATCTTGTATATATGTATTCTTTATCACTCCCAAAAAAGAGATACGGAGAAAAATAATTGAGCTCAAGAGCACAAAATAAGTTGAGTTGAAGCTTTTAGTGAACCCTCCGTTACGACAACAAAGTGATGTACAAAAGAGGTAAATATTTTTTTTTGGCATTAGGAAATTCACCACATAATAATAGAAATACCATAGACACATCGTCATAAATAATAAGTACACATAATAAATGCATCAAGACCATAAATAACAACACCATTTAATGCATCGTCATAATTAATAGATGCGCATATTCAACACATCATCATAATTTAACAACGACACAATCAATGCATTAAAATAGTGACACATAATCAACACATAAACATAAAGAGCGATGCAATTCAACACATCACAATCAACTGAATCAAAATACTAATAAATGATAAACCATGTCACTGAATAATTAAGAACTACCCTCCCAACCTATCTTGCACGGTTAGGACCTCCAAGGCACATAAGCAACACTCAAGTCCACGATTTGTCCTATTGATTTTGACCATTTAAGGTCTTAGGACTGGTGACTATTCTGAATAACAAGGAAGTATTTATATCCCATTAATCCAAATAAACCTCAATCCACTAGATTTATCAACCATACTTAATCATCAAGTATTCATGTTGCAATGGAATAATCTACTTTTACTTAAACAATATTCAAGCAATATTCTAGTGCAAATGAGTAAAAGGGAAATACATAAATAATGACAAGACCAAAAGAGCATAAGTACAATGTTAGTTTCATGTATCTCAAGTATGCATCTTCACATTAAGGAAATCTTCTAAAAATATATAAGGAATTTAAAAGCTAAAATTTCATATTCATTTAGAAGAAACCACAAGAAGATCAACCTTTCTCAGCAATGCATTAAATTTTAATGCTACTTGCATTATGCATCCAATTTATAAAACTAATAAACATCAATCATAAATAGAAATTAATAATAAATATATTGCTTGAATATCCATTTTAAAAGAACTAAGAGGTTCAATCATAACAAGCAACATGGAAAGATTCCAAGACTACCTTACATTTCCATTGCAAGAAAATATGAGAGGTTCAAAACCATAATTAAGAATTAGATAAGATAAACTATATGCTATATTGCATATCCATATATGAGGATAATTAAAGAAGATAAGTTTTATTTAACAATAAAATAAAGAACCCAATGTTGACTTATGAAACCTATTTAAGAACTAAAGGGCGACCCAACAGTAATATAAGAATCCAATGTCATCTTACAATTCCATTAAATGGTATTAAGGAAGTCCAAATCTTATTTCACCCATATGTAAGAATGCAATTGTTGTCTTAAAAATCTGTTAAAGGAGTTAAGGGAAGACCTACCATAATAAGTAAATGATAGAATTCAACTACCCTACGTATCCATTTAAGAATTAAGAAAATCATGTCTTATTAAACCATAAATAAAGCACTCACATGCTAACTTATAAATCTATTTATAAGTTTAGGAAGATGAATCTTAATTGGCAATAAATAAATAATATTTAGAGGCTAAATCAGATATCCATAGTAAGGAACAAAGAAGGAGTTTTAAAATCTATCCCAGCCCTTGATCCTGTGTGTAGAAAAATCTAAATTTCGTTCTAGACCTCAATCCAACAATCCATCCGGAAGTTGATACAGCCCTCCATCTGGCACTTAATCCATCCCTCCATCTGACACTTAATCCGACCCTCCATCTGGCACTAATTTATGATAATTTAAATTAAATTTAACATGCAGAAAAAACAATTTTAGTAATTGCATAGCCTCAAAGGAAGGGACAATAAATTTGATGCAGGATCTCTCAATAAGTGGAAGTGACAGGTAAGATGTGAGAGAACATGTATATGCAAATCCAATCAATAATTACAAAACTTTCCCTTCTTGGTGTTTACTCTATGAATGTTACCACTTTTTCAAACATGAAAAAATCAATACAAAATAGTTAACTAGAAAATGGGAAACTAGACAAGAACAGGTTAAATGAAACTATAGATTCAAGAGAGAAATTTTTCATACTAAACTTAATCTGACACCTGATCCAGACCTTTATTCGACTCCTGATTTGGCCCTTGATCCGGCCCTTGAAACAAAAAAAAATTCTGATAAATTCAAATTTAAAATTTTAGGCAGTGAATAGATTTAATGAAATGGTTAAGCCTGAAGGAAGGGATAGTAAATAAACATAGAAGTAATCAGGAATGCCAAGTTATTGTTGCAGCCCCAAAGTCATTCCATGAATTATAATACTTCGAAATTAAAATTCATAAAAATGGAAATACAAAGAACATAAATCACTCAATTAAATTCTGGGATGTTTTCTATAAGATGGCAAGGGGTTTCCACAACTACAAAGTTTCAATAATTGACAACAATAACTAAAGAAAAATTTCATAAGCATCTACAAGTATGGGAAGCATAAAGCCCCAATTTCGTTTCCAAAAGATTATCAACACATCTTAATTTTTTTATCATTCAAGTGGAAATCGCTCGTAAGACCCTACAGGATAGTAAATACAAATTTACAATACACCTACAACAAGCCAAGAGACTTCTATTGGGTCTTTAATTTAATCTATGAAGCAACCTCCCTCTGAATTGAAATTGGGGAATGGAAAGGCACAAGATCAAAACTCAACACAAGGAAAACACAACGCAGGTTCCCAACAGAGCATTGACAGCTCTAAGATGGTTGCATAAATTCCCAAATCATTACAAAGAAAAAGATACGTTGAGATCTTATGATTTCAATAATCATAACCAAAATCCCTTTTCCGAACAACAATTAAATTACTCACGCGGAAAGAAACTAAGGAATTTTAGGATAGTAACAAACAAATTAATGGAATTTCATTATCCATGAAATCATTACTCAAAAATTGCCAAAAACCAACCTATATAAAAAGACATTCTCTAGAATACATGATCCATTCCCCAACCTAAATTTGCAACTATATAGACTAATAATTTAAATTATAAATCTGATATGACAAACAATGGCAGTGATCAAGAAATTCATACTTTCTTTTGCATATATCAACTAGTATCCATTGTTCCTTTGAGAACTTAAAAAGACAGTAATTATCAAATTTTTCTTCTAGATCTCAACCAATAATGAACTTGCCAATTCAAACTTAGAATTAAAACAAAATTTAGGTTCGATTTCTAAAGCTATTATTGTACAATAAAATCTTAATGCAAATAAAAATGAAAATGAAAATACCGTAATCGAAGATGAAGAAATATGAAGATGTTCTTCAACAAATGTCACTCCTTCCTTTCTCTCGCTTGCTAATTGTTGAGACTTCACTGGTACTTGCCAGCCAATGCTAGGGGTACTCTTCTTCTCCTTTATCCTCTTGAGTTGCAAAGGGGTCACACATGCAAAACCATAAAAATACTCTAGCTTCGAGCTTGCCTCCCAAGGTAGAGCCACCACTCTCTCTCAAGCTGGGTATCCCAACTCTCACAAGTAAAACCAATCAAAGTTTATGTAGAATAACTTTACCCATAACATGTGTGACCCCCTTTCCCTCTAGAATATTTTATTTATAGGAGTTTCCTTAATGACACACCCCCCTTGCAAAATTAATTCATTTTTTAATTAAATAAATTAGAATTATTTCCCCCTTACACTTGTCACCCTCTCCCCAAGTTGCACAATAAATTCCACATTTTATTTAATTCAATTCAATTTCCCTCACCCTTCCTAAAAGTTCTCCTTAAATCACTCCTAGTTGTCTCTTTATTTCCCATATTCCCATTTAATGATTAACGCCATACTAAATCTAAGTTGAGTTAAAATAGGATTCTTCTCCTAGTTAACAAGTGGTAGCTAGACTCTAGATTCCTTTCTATGTGTACACATTATTTCATGTTTATTTCTTTCTTATTTTAAAATTTCATTTTAGTATTTTCTTGCACATATGTGCATTATATCAAATCTTTAGATTTATGTCACTTTTTCTTTAGATTGATTTATCTCTAATATTTTATTTTATTTAACATTTTATTTTAGTCCCCTAACTAAACTTAGACTTAGGATTTGTCTTAGAATAGTCTTAGACTTCTATGGGGATTTATAATTAATAAATTACTCATTAATTGATTATTTTAACTCAGACAATGTCAAATCAATTTATTGTTTCTAGGCCACCTAGATTCATTGACTCAAGTTTTTAAATTATGCGACATGCCCTTAAAGACGCACTCCCATGCTCCAAGGGTGTCACTTGCCTTTTGACTGGTTTTGGTAGTTTTTCCAACCCTTGGAGTCAACATTTCACTTGGTTGAACTTGTGAGAGACTTAGGGATTCTAAGGAATAATGACCCTGCCTTATTGCGCGCCCCTTAGGAATCTTTGTGAGCGATTGTATCAGTCTTCCCTCACGACATTATGGACCTCTCGAACTAGGTAATCATTAACCTACAATTCAATCCATGGTGGGAGTGCTAGTAGGTCGTGACAGGGATGTTACCACACCTCTCCCTCAATATCTGGTCTATGTGCATGGCCCCTTTACTCCTTATGTGAGTTAGGTTAGCAAGCATTCGTCAACATGCATCCATCGACGAAACACCATCAATGATCCATATATAAAATCATACTATAATAGATCATATGTCACATATGAAATAATGAAATACTCAAACCAATACAATCCAATCCATAACTCAATCCAGAGTCCAATGAGGCCCATTGATACCCTCAACATCCACAATATGTCAATTTTCCTACACACTCAGGTAAACTCATCAATAACATCTGTTAATACGTATATATCAAATAACATTATATCACAACCATCAACATCATCAGAAAAATACATAAAATAAACAATAACCATTTATTATAACCGTATCACTTGCACACAAGTGTCTCAAAGAATAATTCGATAATATGTGCTCACAAGAGAGGTATGTTACATACACCCCCTCTTGTTTTAAACTTTGTCCCGACGTTATGCAATATATAAAATGAAATAATAAAAGTATCTGATAAGATCTGTATGTCTAGTCTATAAAATAAGTAAGGAAACTGTTGGTGCATATCATATGCATCCTCCCAGGTAGCTCAGTGTGGACTATAATTTTCTCACTAGACCTTGACCTGATAGACTATTCAGCATCGTAGTTTCTGAATGCGATGGTCCAAAATGCGGATTGGCTCCACCATGAAAGAACCCTCGTCCGACACCTAAAAAGAACTCATGTCCAACCATATATGTAGGATCACTAGTATACTATCTCAATCAAATACATGGAATACATCATGCATATGCCTCAAATAATCAAGCAAGGCTAAACGATAATCCACTGGTCCTTTCCTTTCCACAACCTTATTGAACTCTTTTGCGTTTTATCCGCAAGAAAACTTTGTCACCAATTCCATAATGGCGATCAACATGATGCGTATCACCATAAATCTTATGTCGATCCTGCGCTTCCTTAATCCTATGTCTTAATGATTGCATTTATCCTTCAATTTCTTGGATCAATTTCGGTCCTTCTAGGACCTTATCCTCAATTTGATCCCAAACTCAACGGCGTCCGACATGGTCTCCCATAAAGGAACTCAAAGATTCCATTTTAGTCGTACTCTGGTAACTATTAGGGTATGCAAACTCTATCAGTGGCAAGAAGACCTTCCAATGTTTATGTTGGTCCATTACATACATACGCAACATATCTTCCAATATTTGGTTAGTTCTTTATGTCTTCATGTCGGTCTCAGGGTGATACATTGTACTAAATTTAAGTTGTGTTCCAAATGCCTCTTGGAAGCTGGTCCAAAAACGTCTTGTAAACACCAATCCTCTACCGGATATGATTCTTGTTGACACACCATGCAATCTCACAATCACGCTTAAAAACAATCTAGCTATGTCTGGCGCCTGATACGTCATACGCACATGAATAAAATATACACTCTTCATCAACATGTCAACTACCATGAAAATAGAGTTATGCCACCTTACCGTCAGCAAAAATCTAAAAATAAATTCCATCGAAATTACCTCCCATTTTGATTATGGAATAGCATGTGGCTGTAGTAATCATGTCGGATGTCTATGCTCATCTTTCACTTGCTCACATTCCATACATCTCGCCACGTAGCTAACTATGTTTGCTTTCATTCCCTTCTAGAAGAATAAAGGATTAAGGTCTACCCTCATCTTTGTGACTCCCGGATAAGCCATGTACATTGCTCGGTTCGCTTCACTCGGGATCAAAATTCTTAATTCATCATTAGGAGGTATGTAAATTTTTTTTTATACCTCAAAAATCTGTCATTGTCCATTGTATAAACTTCAAATTTCCATACCATCATTGTGTCTTGTCTAATATTTTCCTTAACCTCTTTATACCAGTCATCGTCGAACTGTACAATTAGAACTTTTTCTCCAAGATTCATCTGAAGGGGTGTCATCGAGAATATGTGTGGTCTCCTAATCAACGCATATGTCACTGTATTCACCATACCTTTAATGTAATAAATCTCAAATTTTCATTCTCTAAGTAATTTTGACCAATGCCTTTGACGTGCGTTCAAGCCATTCTGCGTAACAATATGTTGTAGTCCACAGTGATATGTATTTAGTTCGAATTTTTCATCCTATCAAATATTTTCTCCAAAATCTCAAGGAATATAGAATGGCCAATAGCTCCAAATCATCTCTTTCATATTTCCCCTCATTCTTTCTTAATTTCCTTGATATGTAAGCGATGACTCGATCGTCTTGCATCAATACTCCACCTAACCCTTCCTTCGATGTGTCTGGCATACCAAGAATTCATTTTCCATGTCGGGGAATTTTAGTATCGGCGTTGTCGTCAACAACTCCTTGAGCCTTTGAAATGCTTTCATGCATTTCTTGGTCCATAAAAACTTCTTGTTTTTATTTTGCAATTCCGTGATCAGATTTTGTATCTTCGAAAAACCTTCAATGACTCGTCGTTAATATCTTGCTAAACCCATAAAATTGCATACTTATTATGTTTGTTGGTGCATAACATTCCATAATAGCCTCTACTTTCACTAGATCCACCGCGATTCTATCATCGGATATATCATGCCCCAAATAATGAATCTTTGGTTGGTAAAAATAACATTTCGAGAGTTTCCCGTATAATTTGTTTTCTAGTAAAGAGTGTAGTACTAAGCATAAGTATTCTTCATGTTCTTATGTAGTCTAATAATATATCAATATGTCATCAATGAATACTTGAAAAAACTTGTCCAATTATTCACGGAACAACCCATTCGTCAAACTCGTGAATACCCCTGAGGTGTTTGTCAGTCTGAATGATAGAACGGTAAACTCATAGTGTTTGAACCTCGTATTGAATGCGGTCTTAGGAATATATTCATCTTTAATTCATAATTGGTGATATCCTGATCTCAAGTCGATCTTTGCAGACATCGTCATGCCTTTCATTTGATCAAACAAATCATCTATTCTTGGCAATGGATATTGGTTCTTGATCGTCACTTTGTTCAATTGACGGTAGTCAATACAAAGTCTCCATGATCCATCCTTCTTTCTTATGAAAATAACTAGCACACCCCAAGGTGACACACTTGGACATATAAGTACCAAGTCCAACAATTCCTTCAATTGCATTTTCAACTTCTGGAATTCAGGCATTGACATCTGATAAGGCTTTCTTGCTATCAGTTTAGTTCTAGGTTTTAAGTCGATTTTAAACTCCAACTCCCTTTCGAGCGACAAACCTGGTAACACTTTTGGAAACACGTCTGCAACCTCTCATACTACTGGAAGGTTTTATAATCCTTCTACATCGCCCTTTTTTCATTTATTACTAATATTTCATATAACTTACATCCTTTTTTCATGCTCTTCTGTAGCTATAGGGAGAAATGAACCTCAAGGACCCTCCCTGGCTTCTTCCAACAATCACTCTTTTCTATCACACATCATCTATCAAACTTAACTATTTTGTCTTACAATTGAATATCGCATCATGCGATTCCAACTAGTCCATATTGATCACTATGTCATAAGATCCTAATATCGTGACATATAGGTTGGCCTTCGTTGCAAAATCTCCCAAGTTAATGCTATAGTTCACAACCTTTCCTCCAACCTTCTATTTGGCACCTGAAGCCATTTAAACGTATCTAAACTCGTCCTGCTTGACTACCTTTACCTTAATTCTCTTTATTGTTTCACTAGAAATAAATATCTATGTAGCACTACGATCTATCAAAATACTAAAGTTATGATATACGATCATACCTGACATATGGAGCATAGTGGGTTGGTGATCAACCTCACGGTTATTCACCACTGCATGATTCTTATGGGCCTTGCCCAATATCCAATTGTAGTGGGTCATGTTGATCTGGATTCTTTGGCCTTCTCAATCGGATAGTCTCGCTGGTAATGTGGCTCTCCACATTTCGAACATCTGGTCTTCGGTCAATTACTCCTAGTCCATGAAGTAGAAGTTGTTGAGCTCTTGATGTCGTATGTTTGGTTGGTATAGAAGGACTCTTTCCCTGACCCATTCCGCATAGCTCTTCCTCATTTATTAGGTCCTTCTGGACTGCATCGTGCAATGTCCGATGCATTATGATCCCCACCTTTACATGAATGTTGAAGTTAAGTTCAACATAAACTTGTTAACCTTCAAATTTTATGTGTTTAGGTGTGGGGCATACGTAAGTAGCTTCATGAATTTGGATTGATATTCTAGCACCGTACAACCATCCTGTTGAAAGGAGTTGAACTCATTAAGTTGACGCTCGATGAATTCCTCTGATGAATACATCTCCTGGAACCATTCTGCGAACATTTCCCATGATATGTCTTCGAAGACCATGTTTATCTGAGGTAGGAGTGTCTTCCACCATATAAGAGTACTCCCCTTCAGCTAAAATACCTCCATGTGAACATTCATGTTGGAGGTGAAATCACGAAGTGCGCAACACATTTCCATTTTCTCCAACCATGCCTCAGTGGCTAAGCCATCCGTGGCACCCATGAACTCGAAAAATTAACTTTCTGGAGTTCCTTCAGTGCACTACTGCTAACTACTAAAGGGTGCTATGAACCCTTATTGGGTCCAGACGTCTTTCCCTCATCTGATCAAGTTGACTGATCAAGCCTCCAACATCCTCTGAAAGGATCTAATCATCCCTACCATAATTACCACATCAACTGACTCCTCCTCACCAATCTTCCCATCCTCCTATGGATTAGATTCCTCTGGCATGGATACACTTGGAGGAGGCATACCTCGTCTCCCATCACAACATCTACTCATCCGATTTCCTCTAACCATGATTTTCGCATGGACAATTTCAAGATTTATTAATGATGTGATTTTTATCATTTGTCTAACACAATGGAAGGCGTAACGGTCCAATGTCCCAGGGTTGAACCTGGATTTGATACCATATGTAATGAACCCTCTGTTATGACAACAAAGTGATGTACAAAAGAGGTAAATATATATTTTTTGGCATTAGGAAAGTCACAACATAATAATAACAATACCATCGACACATCATCATGAATAATAACTACACATAATCAACGCATCAACACAATAAATACCGACACCATTCAACAGATCATCATAATTAATAGTTGTGCATATTCAACACATCATCATAATTTAATAATGACACAATCAACACATTAAAATAGTGATGCATAATCAACACATAAACATAAGTAGTGACGCAATTCAACACATCATGATCATTTGAAGAAAAATACTAATAAATGATCAACCATGTCACTAAATAATTAAGAACTAACCGCCCAACCTATCCTACATGCTGAGGACCTCCAAGACACATAAGCAATGCTCAAGTCCAAGATTCATCCAATTTATTTTGACCATTTAAGGTCTCAAGACTAGTGACTGTTCTGAGGAACAAGAAAGTATCTATATCCCATTAATCCAAATAAACCTCAATCCAATAAATTTATCAACCATACTTAATCAACAATTATTCATGTTGCAAAGGACTAAACTACTTTTACTTAAACAATCTTCATGCAATATTCTAGTGCAAATGAGTAAAAGGGAAACACATAAAGAATGACAATACCAAAAGAGCATAAGTACAATATTAGTCTCATGTATCTCAACTATGCATCTTCACATTAAGGAAATCTTCTAAAAATATATAAGGAATTTAAAAGATAAAATTTCAAATTCATTTATAATAAACCACAAGAAGATCAACCTTTTTAAGAAATACATTAAATTTTAATGCTACTTGCATTATCCGTTGAATTTATAAAACTAATAAAAATCAATCATAAATAAAAATTAATAAGAAATCTACTGCTTTCATATCCATTTTAAAAGAACTAAGAGGTTCAATCATAACAAGCAACATGGAAACATACCAAGTCTACCTTACATTTCCATTGCAAGAAACTATAAGAGGTTGAAACACATAATTAAGAATTAGATAAGATAAATTATATGATATCTTTCATATCCATATATGAGCATAATTAAATAAGATCTAGTTTTATTTAACAATAAAATAAAGAACCCAATGTTGACTTATAAACCCAATTTAAGAACTAAAGGAAGACCCAACAATAATATAAGTATCCAACGTCAGCTTACAATTCCATTCAAGGGTATTAAGGAAGTCCAAATATTATTTCACCCATATGTTAGAATGAAATTGTTGTATTAAAATATTATTAAAGGGGTTAAGGGAAGACCTATCATAATAAGTAAATGATAGAATTCAACTACCCTAAGTATCCATTTAATAATTAAGAAAATCAAGTCTTATTAAACCATAAATAAAGCACTCGCATGCTAACTTATAAATCCATTTATAAGTTTAGGAATATGAATCTTAATTGACCATAAATAAATAATATTGAGAGGATAAATCACATATCCATAATAAGGAACAAAGAAGGAGTTCTGAAATCTATCCCAGCCCCTAATCCAGTGTGTACAAAAATATGAATTTCATTCTAGACCTTAATCTGGCCTTCCATCCGGCAGTTGATCTGGCCCTCCATATGACACTTAATCTATCCCTCCATCTGACACTTAATCCAACACTAATTTCTGATAATTTAAATTAAATTCAACATGCAGCAAAAATAATTTTATTAATTGCATAATCTCAGAGGAAGAGACAATAAATTTGATGCAGGGTCTGTCAAGAAGTGACAGTGACATGTAAGAGGTGAGTGAATGTGTATACTCCAAGACAATCAATAATTACAAAACTCCCCCTTCTTGGTGTTAACTCTACGAATGTTACCACTATTTCAAAACTAGAAAAATCAATACAAAATAGTTAATTGGAAAATGGGAAACCACACATGAATAGGTTAAATCATATTGTAATTTCAAGAGAGAAGTTTTTCATACACAACTTAATCCCACACCTAATCCGACCCTTGATCTATCCCCGGATCTAGACCTCGATCGAGTCCTTGATCCGACCCTTGATCCAGACCTTGAAACGACAAAAAATTCTGATAAATTCAAATTTAAAATTTGAGGCAGTGAATATCTTTTGGAAATGGTTAAGAAAGGGACACTAAATAAAAAAAGAGGTACTCAGGAAGGTCAAGTTGTTGCTGCAGCCCAAAATTCATTCTACGAATTATAATACTTCAAAATTAAAATTCAGAAAAATGGAAATACACAGAACAAAAATCGATCAATTAAATTCTGGGATGTTTTCAATAACAGAACAAGAGTTTTCCACAACTACAGATTCACAATAATTGATAAAAATAACTAAATAACAATTTCAGAAGAATCTACAGGTATGGGTAGCATAAAGCCCCAATTTCATTTCCAAAAAATTATCAACAAATCCTAAAATTTTAAGCATTCAAGTGGAAATCGCCCGTAAGACCCTACAGGACAGTAAATACAAATTTTCAATACACCTACAATGAGCCAAGAGACTTATGTTGGGTTTGTAATTTAAGATACGAAACAACCTCCCTTTGAAATTGGTGAATGGAAAATGATAAGATCGAAATTCAAAACAAGGAAAAGGCAACACAGGTTCCCAACAAAGCATTGACATCTCTAAAATGGTTGCATAAATTCCCAAATCGTTGCAAAGGAAAAGATACGCTGAGATCTTACGATTTCAACAATCATAACCACAATCCCTTTTTCAAACAACAATTAAATTACTCCCGCAGAAAGCAACTAAGGAATTTTAGGATAGTAAGAAACAAATTAATGGAAGTTCATTTTACAGGAAATCATTACTCAGAAATTGCCAAAACCCAACCTATATAAAAATACATTCTCTGGAATACATGATCCATTCACCAGCCTAAATTCACAACTATATAGACTGATAATTTAAATTAGAAATCTGATATGCCAAACAATGACAACGATCAAGAAATTCATACGTTATTTTGCATATATCAACTAGCATCCATTATTCCTTTGAGAACTTAAAAGGATAGTAATTATCAAAATCTTCTTCTATATCTCAACCAATAATGAACTTGCCAATTCAAACTTAGAATTACAATAAAAATTAGGTTTGATTTATAAAGCTCTTATTGTACAATAAAATCTTAATGGAAATACAAATATGAAATGAAAATACTGTAATCTAAGATGAAGATATATGAATATGTTGTTCAGCAAATGGCACCCCTTCCTTTCTCCTGCTTCTTAATCATTGAGACTTCCCCAGTACCTCCTAGCCAATACTAGGGGGTACTATTCTTCCCCCTTATCCCCCCAAACAGCAAAGGGGTCACGCACGCAAAACCAAAAAAATACTCTAGCTCCGAGCTTTCCTCCCAAGGTAGAGCCACCACTCTCTCTCAATTTGGGTATCCCAACTCTCACAAGTAAAACCAGTCAAAAAATTTTCAACAAAAATTTACCCATAACCTGTGCAATCCATTTTCCCTCTAGACCATTTACTTTATAGGAGTTTCCTAATGACACATACCCCTTGCACAATTAATTAACTTTTTAATTAAATAAATTATAATTACTTCCCCCTTAAACTTGTCACCGTCTCCCCAAGTTGCACAAGAAATTCTCCATTTTATTTAATTAAAGTCAATTTCCCTCACTCTTCCTAAAAATGCTCCCTAAATCACTCATAGTTGTCTCTTTATTCCCCAGATTCCCATTTAATGACTGACACCTTACTAAATCTGAGTTGAGTTAAAATAAGATTCTTCTCCTTGTTAACTAGTGGTAGCTAGACTTAGATTCCTTTCTATGCGTACACATTATTTCATGTTTATTTATTTCTTATTTTAAAATTCTCTTTTAGTGTTTTCTTGCACATATGTGCATTATATCAAATCTTTATATTTATCTCACTTTTTCTTTAGATTGATTTATCTCTAATCTTTTATTTTATTTAACATTTTATTTTAGTCCCCTAACTAAACTTAGACTTAGGCTTTGTCTTAGAATA
>ML853853.1:8324-29336 GCA_009831015.1 Picea engelmannii
CTTAAACATTTTCCCTAACTAAATGTCGCCCTGTTCAGAATCTAAGTCCTAAGTCTACAACTTCTCTAGGGGTAAAGTTTTGTCTGACCTTAAGAAATTTACCCTATCAAAAAAAATATATCTCTATGTTATACATAAAATAAAAACAAATTTAGCATTAAACCAAAAACCACTTAAGCTATAGTTTGAGACTTCATAAAGTTTGTAGGGTAAAATAAAGAGAATAAGAAATTAATTCAAATCCGTGGTTGTAAATTTGAAAAGAAGGATTTAATTAGTTAACTTGTGGAAGTGTAAAAAGATTTTTAAATTAATCATAAAAGGAAGGAGTAAATAGCGCAACTGCCTTTTTGGACTCAAATAAAAAGGGGAAATATGGGGATAAATAAAAATTAGGAAACTAAGTAATGAAGGAAACTTAATAAAGGAAAGATGGGAACTTATGGTAAAAAGAAAGGTCAACATAGTAAGGAATCTACAATTAAGAACCTGCTAATCTGAGCTAATTTAGTAACATCTTTTTTTAGGAAAGTATTTAAAACATGTAAGGGGATATAGGAACACCTAGGAGTAAATTTAGGAGCGACTTTAGGTGGGTGAGGGATTTGAGACAATTAATAAATTTAAAGAAATTATTTATTGGAGAAAAGAGGGGGATGGACGATACTTGTGCGATGGAGAATATTTAGAATATTTTATTGAAACTTAATTTAAGATGTGAATTAGGAAAGTTGGTGGGTCTCAAAACTCTATAAAAGAAAAGAGAGATGAGGAAGAAAGGGATTGACTGTTAAGCGTAACGTTACGCTGCCGGAATTGTGACTTGACTGATTACTTGTGGGGAGTTGGGATTTCCCAGCTCGGATAGGAGTGGTAGCTCAGCCTTGCGAGGTGAGCTGAGAAGCTAGACATACCATCTGGATAGTGTGTGGCCCCTTTGTGGCTTGGGGGGCTAAGGGGGAAGCAAAGTACCCCTAGTGATTGGCTGGGAGGTACTGGTGAGGTCTCGACAGTCGGCAAGCGGGAGCGGCAAAGAGTGTGCGGACGTCAGTCGAGGCAGGCGAAGAGGCGAAGGTATGCTCTTTTATTTAGTAGATTTAAAATGCATTATGATTTATGCCTTGATATGAATATTTAATGTACTGGATTGGGTGTTTAAATAGAAAGCAGACCCCCCCTTTTTAGCCTAGCTGATTGCTTGACTTGCATCCTTCCATACGACGTTGGCGCTGGGATTATCTTGATTCCTAGATGATTATTTTCGTGCCTGGATAGATTGTACCCTTGCGATTCCTTAGATCAGTTAGCCTTATGGCCCTAGAATTCTCACACTGCAGTCATCATTTTTATTGGTATTTTGATATGTGTGAGGCCTTAAACCTCAATCTGCATTGTCTCCTCATAACTGCATTGATAGGGTGTTATAGCTGAGAGTTTTCATGTACTGCATTATGTGCACAGGCCTGCGTTCCTTCCTTGGAACACATAAGGAAATTCTTAGATCTATGTCCATAAGGAATCTGGACTGTGTTCATTGTTGTTGACAACAATACATTGGACAATGGTCTTATGTGAAATGCTTAATGCGTTATTATTCAGAGAATGATAAGATTTCAGATCTGTTTAACAGTCATTTGATTTTTCATTGAACGTTGTTGATCGTTAGACATCCTGGGATAACGATGATCATGCCGAAGGCTATGGATTATTTTCCTTATTCGTGGTTTTTATAGATAGTTAGATAATGACTTATTCTTAATTTTTCATCTGATTGGGAAATTTAATTACCCCCGCAGTTGTTTGTGTTGGTTTCATAAACCTACCCTCTACAAACTCGTACTTACAAAGGCTGTGCTAAAATGGCTTCTGCGAATCGTTTTTGGTATGGTTGTATAGCCATTTCCTTTTTTCCAGGCATTCTTTCTTCCTCGAACAATATTAATTAAAAAAGGGGACTTTACTAGGGTGGCATGTAGGAGGCATGGCTCACTTGGATCGCTGTTTTTTTTTCTTAATCACGCTAACCCCTGAGTTGTTACCCTCTCTGACTGCGCAGTGTGTGTTGGGCCTTCCACCCTTCAGGTGGATCTTAACTGCTTCCTGGAGATTCGTGTGCTTGAACGAGACATCCCCAATCCTTATTGAGTTTCAAGATCACCCCAAACGAGCTGTGGGCTGAGCATTTTCCTTCTGCCCTTGACAACACCTCCCTCTCCTTTTGCGTACACACCCAGGGACATCATGATCATCCTCGGCAACTATTGAGGCGCTAAACACCCAACAGATTCGTGGGTTGTTCTTTACACCACTGTAACGTCCGGGTCAGCGAATTTCGTGTGGTTGTTGGGGTTTAGTGGAGTGATCAGTTTTTGCGCTAGAATTCCACCCAACTCCCACCTTTGCATTGTTAAGCATGGTGCCAGGGAAATGCGTCATTTAATCCCCGTCCTGGCAGACTACGCCTTATGTGTTCTTATCTGACTGTGCATTTCCCCGATTTAAAAATCTTTAAATTCACAGTTGACGGTTAATGTTTTCGTTATAATTTATACCTGAATATAAGAGGCATAAATACTAAGGTGCATTTACAATATCGATGTTAGTAGCCTAGGATTTCTATAACATGATTTTTAGCATTGGCATGTTTCAATTGTCTTGTAATCCAATTAACTCCAGACTAACCAAATTTTAGTTTATATATATAGTTGATTATCAATTTAAGTTTTGTAATAATGGTTTATTTCAATTTTGCTTGGTTACAAATTCTGATATCTCATACAATGTACATTTATAAACTTTTTCTAGAACAATATATATTCGACCTTCATAATATGATACACTGTTATGCTTGAACTGTGCCCCGCCCTAGGGTTGTCAGTACTTTTCGGTTGTCGGTGAATGTCACCAGCTTTTGCTACCTCACGAGATTCGAGAGTCAACTGCACCAGGCACTCGTAGAACTCTTGTATTTCAACTTCAGTTAGGGCAAGACAAACCCGAGGAGGTTGTCTCATTTCAAGATAGATTGCACCCTGTGTTGTACTAATTGATATGGATTAAATTAGATTGTGATCTAGGGTTGTTATTGTGGACAGGGTAATTAAACTTGCGAAATTTGGGTGTACTTAATGTCTTTTGATTTTCGATAAATGGCTAGTCTCTTTTTGTTTTAAAAACTTTAAGTTATATGGATTGACTTGTTTTGTTCTAGTAGTGGAATGCAATGTTCGTATGAGATAACATACAACTAATTTTAAATGTTATTTTATTGCATTTTTATGGCCATATGATTTAGCATTACTGTTATCTTATGGTACTGATTTGGAAATTTTATACTAAAGGATAACATAAATGGGATAGGAATGTCTGGCTGTATTGCCACTATATTATATGGTCTTGCAATATGTAAAGGTAGAATGTTATGGCATAATACAATAAGAATATAATGTTAATGTTGGTGACATGATATTTAATTCAAATGCAAAGTTATGGGATTATAAAGATAAGGGACATTGTTTCTTTTGTAATGCTATTGAAATTTTACTGTTATTGATGATACGTAAGATGTAAGGTCCTTGAACCAAGTACCTTAAATTACTAAGATTTGGTAACTGGGGGATTTGCATTTACTTCAATTTACATTATTCTAAGGTTGGATTGGGTATCTCATCTACTAACAGAGTTCAATGGAATATTGGGTCAGTACTAAATGCCATTTGAGTCATAGAAAATACCTTGTCTTAACAATGAATGGTCGTTGTCAGAGTCCTTTGGACTTGCGCTTTCCGTAGAGTTAGAGGTTGTCTTTAGTTGTGGTTGTTCTTGGTTGAGATCATTTTATTGCTTGGTCTGCTTGTGTCGGGTGGGATGTAGACACCTCCATGTTCCTCAGAACAATCGCCAGCCCTGAGACCTTAAATAGTTAAAATCGATGGGAACCTGGGATTGAGGATTGATTATGTGTCTTGGAGGTCCTAACCGTTGCAGGGTAGGATGGGTGGGTAGTTAGTCTGACTTATTTCTAAGTGATCATCGTTAATGCATGCAGTTGCCTGTTGTGCGCCTTATGTCTTCTCGTTGTGATCATCGTGGTTGCGTCTTGTTAGTCGTCGGGTGGCGAAGTAGAGTCGAATATGTTTGTTTCCCTTGTATGCACACACACTTGCAAAAAAAATTAACAAATAAATAAATTCCACTTGTTATATGAGGTTGTAGTTGTGACGAACAGGAGGTCCGTTACACATGCCCACGGTTTGGCCATAGGGCTCGCCCCTCATGGCCAAGTCATAACACATCGACTGTGACTTGAACATGGGGAGATAGCCCTATGGCCAAGCCATTGTCCTGGCCATGACTCGGCCAGAGTGTTGGCCCCTTGTGGCCAAGTCACAGCCCATGGCCAAGTAACAAAATTTAAATCAATTAAAATTAAAATTCAGAAAATTAAATTTAAATTGAAAACTTGATTTTAGAATTACCCGCAGCTCCGATGCTCCGACCGCATGTCTTCCCGAAGGACTACGCGCCAACCCGACCATCCGACTACCCGCAAGACCGCCAACACGACCGCCTGACTACCCACGGGACCGCCAACACGACCGCTTGACCGTGCCAAGACGACGCCAACACAATTGCCTAACCATGCCAACACGATGCCAACACGACCGCCCAACATGTTGGCCCCAAGAGCACACTATAACTCACTAACAGTTGCCAAGAAACCACAATCACTCGCCAAGAGATCATAAAAGTGTAACAATAATGATGTGCACAAAATATATAAACATTTTGTGAGCCGAAAGAATGTTTTGGATGAAACAATATTTGAGCCGAAAAGATATTTTGGCCGAAAGAATAGTTCATATGAAATAGGCTTTCAATCGAAATATTTTTCAGTCGAAAAGAGGTTACCGGATGAGAAAAATTCATCTGGATAAAATTCTACACGAAAATCGAGGGCATCATCACTATACCATTTGATTTGATGTTCAAAGGTTCGACCGAAAAAATGTCTTTCAAAATTTTGAAGATTCGATTGTCACTAAAGTGTTACCCACATCCATGAATTTACCCTAGTAATATAATTCAAATAATGTAAAACAAATTAAAATCTCTAACTACAATACCTATATTGTCTGGAACGTAATATTGCACATGATCAAAGGTTGATTTCACATTCCTACGATCTTTCGAAGAAATCAGTTCCATTTGATTGTCTATTTTATTCCTTGACTTTATGAGAACCTGTCCAACCCTTTGAAATTGTGGTTTATCCTTAGTTGAATGTCTCTGACGATGATGTTGCATATTTTACTTTGTGGGCTCAAAAACAGTGTTGTCTCTTAGTCATGATTTTAGATGGAGACATGACACTCATAATTTTTTTTTTATCTCTTCTTCTAAAGTGAAAACCAATTTGTCAATTTCTTCAGCATGGTCCACATTTGTAGGAAAATTTTGAACATATTTGTCTCTCTTTTATTGATCGATGCATGTAAAAATTACAATATATCAACCTCACAGATTGGATTGTTCAATATTGATGTGTCGATATCAACATGATCTGATAAAATATTTACATGGTTAAGGTTTTCTTGGTCTTCTCGTAATAGACTCATTGTCGTTGTTTCATTTAAATCAACTAAAAATGTAGGTTTGTCAATAATCCATCTTGAAACATTTAGTAATGTATTAATGTCTAAATCATGTTTACTAGCCCACATTTGGACTTTGAATACATGCTTACAAACATTGTCATTAAATGCCCGATCACAACTACAAAAATTAAACTCATAACCTGTGTATATGAAAGTATACCAGGTATCGAGAGTATCCTTATTTTGACTACGAACTAGAAATTCATTCATACTTTTTGGATCATGCAAACAATATTCATCTAGTATCTGGATTTCTCTAGTGTTTGAGTGATTCTCTTATTTCTCACACTTGGTAGGATTTATAATTCCTACTTCTTTTAAATGTTGATTATGAATATAGTATAGTTCAACTTTTTTCAATAAGATGAACAACAAAAAATCCACCCATTTGTGGCATAAATTGTTATCCTCATATAGGTACCTATATTTTAGATACTTGTGGTAGGAGTCAATTGCATTATTGGTGTGTTGGTTGGAATGTGGAAATTTTCTATAAGCTTTTTCCCACATATCTTAATTTTTTTTTATCATCAACCAAAAAGTAAAGTATAAAAACATGCAAGTATGGAATAATAGTTATGATTCAATGTTACATGACACTTACATATTTTTTCATTGGATAGCCAAGCGGGTTCAAAAGATTTTAGAAACTTTTCCTCTTCGCTAAATTCATGAAATATTCTTGGAACTGCTTTTCGTACAGACTCATCATTTTGGAAACTATGCATGATTTCTCCTAAAGAACCAAGAATGTGAACTTTGCTTTCTTTGAGTTTCACTTTTCTTCCAACATTTTTTACCCATGCTTGAGGGACATGCCATACACATAGTAGAATTGGTTAAAATCCTGAAATAATATTACATTAGAAGAGAGTAAATTATGTGAATGCAACACATTTTTTCATGTTTATTTTGAAATAAAACAAATATCAAAACTTAATGCTTGAATCTCAGCAGTAGCATCATGTGTGATAAATGCATGTACATGCCAATTTGGGCATTGTTTCATTCCCACATCAAATAAAGATGATAGCCATTTACAAATATCATTTGTAGAATTACGTGATGAAATCACCCAAGCCACTGGAACACCATTATGATGTTTGTTGAATACCATCAACGTATAAAGTTGATACTACATTAAGAAAACATAAGTGTTAATATAGTATTCCACACATAAAATTCGATTTTAATCACCATAAAGAAATAAAAATGTTGATTGTATGCACCCCATAAATATTGGTACTAAATGTGGAATCCATAGACACAACATTGATGTGTGAATACTTTACCATCATGGAATGCATCCAATGGGTTTCTATGCCTACAATGAATGGTATGTTTTGCACAATATCTTTCTTTTGATAGGAAAAAAAAACTATGTGGAAATTTATTATACCAAAATTCGATACTTGTTGGATCACTCTCATCCTTCATATATTATTTCCTTCTAATATTATGGTAAATGTTAGAAATATCCATCCTTGTAATTAAAACATCATGAGTTACCCCTATGAATAACTCACTAGATTGGTGTTGCACATCAGAGATGAATTTTTCCCAAACCATTGTGACAATAAAACCAACTCCAATCATATTTTCTACACTAGCTTTTATATCAAAGGACACATGTGGTGCATATTTGAATGTTTGAGGTCTACCCACTACATTCTTCTCGTGACACATGCCACCAGATTGATCAATATGCCTACACTCAGTGTATGTTATAATAGCATCATTTGGATGCATATAAAGTCAATGAATGATGAAATGACATCTTCAACCAAATTTAATGCTTTGGTGTGGATTACATTTCAATTTGTGTTGATCCATGTGGATTCATTGTAATCTCACCACCTGATATTTTGCGTGTTGAATCCAGATGATATGCACACCAATAACTAAATAAGAACAATGATAACAAATTAGTAAACATGTCAACACAAGTTTTTCATAATAAACATGAATCAGAAGTTGATAATTATATTAAACAAATAAAGACTCACATGGAATATTCCAAACATGTGTTAATGCAGGGACATACAATCTCCTCCACTTCTTTAGATCGATTTGTATTAACAACAAATTGAGTGTGATATTATTCATCTAATTTCTCCCCATTTATAAAATCTTCAAGTCGACTATATGGAATAATAGCAACTTGATCCCCTCCAATTTGGTTCCATGTTAGATATTTAGCTGGAAAATCTATCATATCTTATGGGTATTATGTGTCCAATTCCATAATGTCTTCCAACTTTCCCATCTATAGAATACCTATACAAATTTTATTTTTTTGGAGATAAACACTTATGACATTAAGTTGTTATAAATATTTGTCAGTGATACCTAATACTAAATGTTACTTTACAATCCATTTTATGTGATTTAATGTTCTATAATATAAATTACATGACATTATACTCAATCCATGGATGGTAGTATAAGGTGACCCTAAAAGGGTGAGCCTCATGTGAATGAAGTTGGATTGGGTCCCCCTAGGGGTAACACATTGTTATGGGATGTTGATGTTTGAACATATGTTCAAATAGTTTGAAGGGATGTTTAGAGATGGCATGTATGGAAAATTGGGTGTAGGCGCAATCCTGGTATGTGATGGTTGAGATGTATTTTTGTGTGCGGAAGTTTGAGCTCCTCCTCATTGTGACGAAGGACTAGTGGGTAGGTTGTTTGGGATGTTGGAACCAAACAAGTTAGAACCTAGCAAGGTTGATCCTAAAACAATTGTACCCACCAATATATGGGATGATTTACATGATGCATCTTCCAAGTTGGGGATACCTTTCAATATTAGGGGTAGATTCAACAAGTATTTAGAACAACGAGGATTTTGTGGTTCCCCTATGATGCTGGACTATATAGAAATATGTATGTGAGTTTTGATGAGTGAAATAAATGAACAAGTGTTTTATGTATTTTTGGACTAATTGAACAATGGTACTTGAATATGGATGTAATCAATAGGGGATATCATACATAAAAAAAAACAATCAATGTAGCGGCCCCAACGTTACAACTACATGCAACGCGACACAAAAACATTTTTTTTTTTTTGTAGGAAGGCCAACGATGACAATAGTTAAACAACACAACTTGAAGATGAACACAATGCCGCAGATTTGGAAACAAACAACAACGACTCATCACACTAGAACATCATGCAATTGGATGAAACATGCGATCATCAATAGATAGAAAGAAATGACTACCCACCCGACAAAGCAAGACAACGCCTACCAGCTAAAGGACATCATCAACAAACTGACATAGTGGCTTCGATGACTAGGAACTATAACCTCTATGTTGCTCAATACCCAATTTCTTAAGGCATTAAAAAACCAAGTACCAACAACCATTACAACGAACCAATGACCACATCGGGAAGCACAGACTCCATCCAAGTTATCATTCGTGTCTATCCATCAGGGAGCGCAATGATCTCCTAATTAGGAATCATGTTGTCACAAGGTGATAGGAATGGCAATAACCATGGAACAACACAAAATTTGTAGATGCTTAACCCAAGATAGATCCCTCGTGCTAGGAGACTGAATTAACTGTCAAAAACATGAGGACTAAACCCAAGCACCCAACCAAAAATTGACAAGACAATAGGACAAAAGGGAATATGATGACTATAACCATCATACATCACATTAAATTCCTAAATCCACATAAGTCATACGGTCTTTAAATGGATCCTTATTTACCATTTAGGGGATAACTACTTGTTTTTGTTCACATTGAAAAACAAGAGAATTAGTATATGCACTTGACATAATCAAAACTCATACTAATGTAATGAGGAATCCAAATATGCATTAAGCCATGTTTGAATAGTAAGAACTATATTCTCTAAAAGGCACTAGTTATTCCCTGGTGACTCCTTGACAACCTCAATTGGTAAAAATAATTATAATCAAACAATTAGTTCATGGAAACTAATTATGTTAAAAATACATATTGTTCATGGTAACTAATGGTAATAAAAATACAATTAGTTCATGTTAATTGCATCAATCTGTACATGTTAAATAATTTTAATCAAAAAACTAGTTCATGGTAACTACATCAATTTGTACATGTTAAAATAATTATAATCAACAACTAGTTCATGGTAACTACATCATTCTCTACATGTTAAATAATTATAATCAACAACTAGTTCATGGTAACTAACCAATGGTAACAATTAGTTTTTGTCTAGTAATTATATGCTGCTAACTATATACTATCTAGCATTGATATGCTATCCATTAATGAAACTATGTCTAGCAATGATATCGTTGTCCAAATATGTACAGATTGTTGTCATTCAATCATTACAATTACAACATACAACACAATCATTGTAATTACATATATCTATGTCACACATTATATATTAAATCGTTGTCACTTAAATTTTCTATAATTATATCTCTGTCACACACTATATATAAAGTGACTATCAATAATTATAACTCTGTCACACAATAGATATTAAATCTTGGTTACACATTACATAGAAATTCGTTGTCACTAAAAGAATCATTGGCTAACAACAAAATCACTATCTACCACAACATGATATCTAACACAGTAACGCTATCCATAAATAGTAGTTGTCTAACAAGAGGTAGTCGTTTAGTGAAGATATCGCCTGGAGTTTCTATGTTATCTCATAAAAACTAGGGAACTAAATCGCTATTACTTATTGCTAATAAATTACGATTGTCCATCCCATTCTCGAATTGTTGGTTATCATTGATTCATTGCCCAACAATTAATATATATATCATTATCCATATAGCGCTATCTGTTACGTAGATGATATTGTTGTATATTAATTCTAAGATATGTTGTCTAATAATTACTTTCTATAAAACACATCCATAAAAACAAACTCATATAAAAAGAAGTCATATAACACATTGTCTATTCAATCAAAGGGGATTCACTACCATTCAAACATTGTCTATAACGTATTCACGACCATTAAAATGTAGGTGTCAACAATGAAATTCGCGGGTAGATTCGCAATGATATTCGCAGTGATATGGTAGTGATGTTGTAGTGTTATTGATGTCAATATATAGAAATTATAAATTCTCTTTCCTTGATAAATCTAAAATTTAAACTATTGATAAATATATTGGTACATCTGTTGACATCGTTGGATAAAATCGCTGAAATAAAATTTTCACTAGAATAAATAGCTGGAAAAAATTATCACTAGAATAAATGTTGTGTAAATATCAGTCCAGGTGTCCCAATTAATATGCAAAGATTTGATGTGTAGAGATTCATGAATTTATAGATTCGTTGTATAGATATTTGTTATGTAAAGAGTGAAATCCATGTGTAAAAGGTGAAATCGTTATGTAAAGGTGAAATCACTGTGTAAAGAGTGAAATTGTTGTGTAAAAATTGAAATCGTTGTGTAATTGGCAAGGAGCCAAGGTGAACGGAGATTATCATTTGAAAATGCAGAGTGTAAAATTCCATCCAAAATATGTAACAATATTGCAAACTTATCAAAAACACAAACACATGAAAAATGTTGTCACACAATCATAAAATGTAGTGATTACCATATTAAAAATGTTGGGATTAACATATTAAAACACATGGATTAACATATTAAAATCATGGAGTGAGAACTGGGCATTACACCATTAAAATCGTAGAGTAAGAACTGTGTTGTGACATCCCCAAAAATAAATTATTTTTGAAAGTCGAAAATTTGTTAGAAAATTATTCCATTTTTGGAAAATTCAAATTTGGAATTTTTTTTCCAGTTATGGAAATTCTGAATTTCGAATTTGATAAATTGTAATTAATTATTATGACTCTTGGGTAGAGACTTGATTTTACCCAACTAACTATTTGACTATGGGACTTATATGTAAACATAATATTTTTTTAATTATTGTAAGAGGACAAATGGAACAACCATGATAAATTCAATTGACCATGACTCCATGAGTGGGGAACATGTTGGAACTACCTCGGGGTTGATTGTTACAAGTGGAAAATTAGCGATTGGCCATTGGCGGTCCCTGAAAATAAGGGATTTAGAAAGATGTGAATATTCTCAAGGGAGGGAAAAATACCTAGGCAAAAAGGCTTGATTGATATATAGCATATGTGAGGAGGCAGGACACTACCTAGTATGCTAGAGAAAGAAAGACAAAGCACTTGTTGTTATGAACACTAAATTATAAGTGTAAGGCAAGGAGGAGACTACATGGGGAAAGACATTGTTGAAGAGGAGATTCCAAGTTTGCCCTCATGGATTCAAGGTCAGGCTAGGGGGTGAATCAGGCAAGTGATTTGACTATCTGTTCTACGGTTGGGAGGAACGTGGTTGTTCCCTTTGTTTTCCCATGAACTAATTAAAATATGTTTCTCTACTTCCTCCTTTCATAATTATGCCATTGATATGATTGTATACAGTTACTATCCTAGATGATTATCTTACTGTCATTTATGTTAGATGGAATTACATAGTTGTTTTAGATTAATTGTGGTAGAAATAATTTGTTTCGATTAAAGACTGTAGCTATATGATCATAGTATACTATATGTTGTAGGAACGACCTAATTTACTACATAATGTATCTATATGGATTTTTGTAGGTTCTTTGTTGTAGTAACAAAACCAATATATTAATAAATGAATTTATAAAAACAACGTGTTCTATCTATAGTGGAAATAGAGACAAATATGGAGAGTAAACGATCACAAAACTAATGTGTATTAGTCATGCCAAGGACAAATCTATTATTCTTGAAGCAATAAATTAATCATGCAAATCCCAAAATTATATGTCCTGGAAAACTTTTATCTTTCATGAGATCATCATGAGTCATACGCATTCAAGTATTCAACTTTTGTAGTGAAATTTCAATCTGTGTAAACATTTAAAGAAATTTTGAAAGAATTTAGGAGTATTATATTCATTTATTTTTGTAGAAATTAAAAGGCCCAAATTGGGACAAACAATTTCTATAATAATGGATTCATGAAATATTAAATAACTATATAAATGTAGCTATGAATATATTGATGTAAATGTTCATTAAAAAATTGTTACAGTGGATGGCATAGAGTTGGTAGTATGCAATTGTAAAGACCTGCGCCTATATTGAGTAATTAAAGTGAAATCTTCTAGCAGTTGTATCGAACCACTGCATAATAAAAAAGATGGATATATATACATATATATAGATAACTTGGATATATGTATATATAAATAAAATGTTCCAGATTAATTACAGAGTCATGTCCATAAGATATGTTACACTGATAGTCTCAGACTTGTCTTAATACCTAAGGCTTAGATCCTGTCATCATCGACTTTGATAGGAAAACGAATAACTCAGACATTTGAATCCTCAGAAACAAGGTAATTAGTTCCATAAAACTTTGAGTGCACTCGGAATGAAAACAAAAAAAAAATCGGTCTAAACTATTATAGGTCCAGAATAAAACATCACACCAACAAACACAAGGATTTTTACTTCCAGCACTCTTTCATGAGTGCCTAGGATCTACGGTGTCAAAAAAAAAATTGAAGTAAGGCTACAGGAATGGAAATAAGATATAATATTTATAATTTCATTCATTTCAGAAATGTCGAGGAAATAGTCCCAGTATACGAAGGAAATCATTTCGTATTTTTTCCATTCTAATAGTGCTCAAGATAAGACATAGTAAGAATCTGACTTAGTCTTTGGCCACTTATACAAACTTTAAAGTTGACCCTCTGAGTCGATTGTGAAGAGAAGTAACGGAGATAAAGACTAGCATACAACAAGCCAATCTCTACTACGGAGATAGTTCCTTAGTTGAATTCTTCTACCATTAACCGTTAAGGCCTTCTTGGAAGAGGCAAGATGGAACCCGAGTACCTCTTATGCGGGTGACAGAAGGAAATCTCCATGAGTGTTCTCGTGTGGTCAAAACCCCTACACTGAGTTGCGAGAAACGCCATTAATGCTTTGTTCAACAGAAATACGAGTAAAATAAAATGAGTAACAGTGGGAAAGGAATCACCAAAGTAATACTTAACTTTAAATGGAGGGATCTGATACCGTTCGTCGTCGCAATCAGATGAGTAACTCTCCAGACCGAAAGGGGAGGAGGAGCCCAAGACTTCTTAATGGGTACCCTCGCAAATCACAGTGGTCCCATCATTAGTAATAAGAACCAATAAAAATTACAGGAAGAAAATCAAAGCGAATCTGCTATTAATTTAAATTAAAACAAGAAGTACAGAGAGAAAATATTCCATCATTGTTCATAAACTTCACCCAGGATTATATTTTACCGAATGATGGATCCCACCCCAAGAAGGATAATAACAGACTCATCATTGTAAGTAAGTAAAGTATTAAGGGAACTATTCGGGTCGTAGACACGGGGTAACAAGGTAACAAAAGGATTCCGAAACGCTTGAAGACAACCCCAGCGAAATCTATTCCCGACATAAGTTTAACCCTGAGAGTTTACGAAGTATGACACCTACAACATAGATTCCTACAACAAAAATAATAATAACTAGAGTTGCAGCCAAGACTTCTCCCAATGTGCTAAAAGAACCAAGAATCATCTAATAACTAGAATACAGTGCTAAAGAAAGCTTATCGGGGCGAATGATGATATTGTTCCACTTGGTAACGCTCTTCCCAAATGACAGTGTGCTTCGATAGGAAAATAAGATGCAAAGCCTCTCAAAAGGACGTCACAATGAAACAATAAACACGATAAAACCCTAAGAAGGACCTTGACTACTTGATTAATTGTTGAAGGTGTGAAGGACGGTTACACATGTGACGAAGGTCGAGATGGCGCATCAAGGATGAATGAAAAACCAAGCAGAAGCATCATATTTAACGCATACCAGTCTACCATTAATGGAATATTCTTAGCTTTAACTTCTTCCTGAAAGTGGACCACCCCCTTCACATCAATACACCGCTAAGTAAACGAATCTCTCTATGTTTCAACTAGTGGGAATGCGTATACTCCAAACACATTGATTCAGTTATCATATCGTTCAAGAGGAGGCTCTTTGGAGCATCCCTTCATTAACTTTGAAGTTAGTTCCAACCTTGTTAATCAAATTCTGTTAGGTAAAAGGTTTGGGGTCTCCACTAATCACGAGGAGTCATGATAAGAAAACCTATGATCGGGATTGGTATATAGAGGTTAAGCGCATATCGTTAAGTCACATATTCCTACTATAGAGTACAGACCTGGCCCCACACCTATATATATATATATATATAGGGTAAAACTTCTTTAGTTTTGTTGAAATACACAATTTGGATACTATTGCACGCGACCTATAGAAATATCTTATGTAAAAGGGATACTAGGAATATAAGCCCCAAACCTAATCTATGGTATATATATTATAGACATAGATGAGTAGGTTGGGAGGAAAAGGGGAGTTACTAAAATCCTCAGAGATTTAACCTTATAAGTTCTATATTAGGCAAGAGGGAAGGTAGGTAAATTTGTTATCTTGTAGTATGTCAAAAATAAATTGCATCACAGAAGATTTATGGCAGAATGAAGGTTTCTTCTCCCTTTCCACAATAAACATATAAAATTTGATTGAGATTCATGCCTCATATTAAAAAAAAAAATTATGACAAAATTGAGGTACATTACATGTGCATTATGCCACTAAATTCATGGAGTAAATTCTCTGTAATGTGCTAAGGCAATGGTGGCGTGAATGTTGGGTAAAGTGCCAAGTAATTAGCTATCTAAGGAGAAAATTGTAGAGTAAATAGAATTTGCAGTGGTAAGTAATATAACGCAGAAATTTTACCAATCCAAGCATTGGGATTTATCATTAAAATCATAGAGATTATACCAATCAAGGGGATGGGTAATTTGCCAAGATATCACAAAGATAAATTGATCAGAGATGAATCAAACAAAAACACATAGATACTCAATCACAGGAAGGCGCAAGGACCAATCATTCCACAATGAATCAATCAATGCAAGGATACTCCTTTACAAGAAGGGAGCAAGTACTAGAGATCAATCAGAAAAGGAAAATGTCGAGATAAGTAAGGGATAGATAATTAGGAGAAATTTATCCTTCACTTATTGTCCATGCATAGGAAATTAGGGCATTTGAATCTACAGGTCTTTAAACACCGTAGAGAGGACCATCGATTTGGCTCCTGGCTGAGTGCTCAGGCACAAACTAATAATTAAAGGGGTAAGGAAAAAACACAAATTTCTCCGTAATAACCAACAAAACAAACACAGAGAAGTCATATTAATCAGAGTTTGGGTTCACCAAGGGAATCAATTCAAAATACATCGAGCATAAGGTTGGGATGACTTGAAGATCTTGATTATAAAATGATGAATAAAGGATAATATTAATACAATAGAAGTACAGTACTGGAAGAAAAAGAACAATATTAAACTACCATTCAAAAATAGACGCATGCGTATCATAGCCTACTGAAAAAACTCTGAAACGTTGTCTCACGAGTGCTCCATCCAACTCCTTATTGCCGACCAATGTGACCTCACTAGTACCTCCCAATAAATGCTAGGGGTACTCTTTTTTCCCATGAGCCCCCCTAGCTGCAAAGGGGCCACGCACACAATACCAAAGAACTATTAGCATTCATCGTGCCTCGCAAGGTTGAGTTACCACTCATCACCCGAGTTGGGTATCCGAACTACCACAAGAGAAGGTTCAATCAAGGAAAAATTCAGCAATGTAACGTTATGCAAAAAGATGAGATCCATACTCCTCCTCCTCCATACTTTTTATAGATTTTTCAAGTAATTGGTTTCCCAAATTCCCATTAAATTCATTTTTCATTAGTTTAATTAGGAAAAACCTCCCCTATACACATGTCACCCATCCCTTAGTTACACCAGAAATTTATTTTATTAATTATTTAATTATTCCTATTTCCCTCACCCACCTAAAAGAATTCCTAAAAATGCTCCTTGGTTTCCCAATATTCCCTTACAAATATAAAATGACTTATTCCTTACTTAATTCCTAGTTGAGTTCATAAATAGCAAGTTCCCATGGAAAGATTCCTTACTAAGTTAGGCATTCAGTTTTTTCTTTATGTTTCCCCTTTTATTTAGGTTTCCTATTTATTTTAAGTTTCCCTCTTTTTCCTTTTTAACTAAAAATCAATTTAGAAAGTGTAGATAAAACACCCATTTACCCTTTTTCTTTTCGACTAAAATTAAATTAGTAAAAGTAGATAAGAACAACCATTTCCATTTTTAAAATCTTAATCCTTCATTACAATTTTGAATTTAATAAATAATTTGAATTTCTTACCCCCCCTTCTTGTTACATGTTTACTTATTATTATTATTAAAACTCTTTTACAACGTGTTCTACTTAGACCTAGGTTTAATACTACTAGGTTGGGCAACATTTTCATTAGGGAAAAATTGTTTTTAAATCTTACTTATCACATCATTCATTTTAAGGCCGACTAGGTTTATTCACTTAATAGTTAAAATAGCGACGTGCCCCTTAGGATGCACTACATGCTCCAAGGGTGCCACCCACCTCCTTTCAGTTTCCTTGCGCGAGGTGCCCTTCAGGACGCACCACGTGATCCAAGGGTGCCACTCACCTCTTTTCGTTTCCTTGTGTGACGTGCCCTTCTGGATGCACTCTGTGATCCAAGTGTGCCACTCACCTCTTCACTAACTTTGGTAGACGTAAAAAACCCCTAGAGTCAATACTCCACCAGGTGATCTTGTGGGAGACTAAGGGCCTCTAAGTAATAAGGCCCCTTCCTTATTGCACATCCCTTAGAATCACCATGAACGACTGTCACAGTCTGCCTCACAACATCGTGGGTATTCTTGAACTAGGTAATCATTAACCTACAGTTCGAGCCACGGTGGGAGTGTTAGTAGGATGTGGAAAGGTTGTTGTCAACACCTCTCCCTTAAGTCTTTGGTTGTCCTACGTGACCCCTCTACTCCACATGTGAGTCTAGTCAGCAAGCTAACGTCAGCCTGCATCCATCAACGAATCATGTCAACAACAATAATGAATGATCATAACATCTAATCATATGTACATGTGTTACATCAACAAAATTCAAACCCAACAGTCCTCTCCTTGACTTGATGTGGAGTCCATGGGGTTTCAACGATGCCTCTGCATCCTCACTATCTAAAGTCCTGCACACTCAGGAGAACCTAGTCAATAGCACATGTTTATGTGAATACAACAAAATAACATATCGTCAATCCATATTGTCTCATAATCATAATTGAACAATGGATAGAATAATAATCTAAATCACTTGCAAGAAAGTCAAGGATAAGTTCGCTCAATGTGTGCAAGAGCAGGATGTTACATACACCCCTTCTTGTTTTAAACTTTGTCCCGAACTTTCATAGTATATAAGTGTCGAAATAAAGTGTATCAAAATATCATAAGTCTATCTATCAACAAAAATTGAAACTATTGGTGCATATCATATGAGTCCTCCAAGGTCGCCGAGTGTGGACTATAGTTGTCCCACTTGAACTTGACCTGATCTATTGTTCGACAACATATTTTTTGAATGTGATGGTCTAGGATGTGGATTGGCTCAGTCGTCAAAACATACTCAAGGTACTCAAGTCAAAACATACTTGCAAGGTACTCAAGTCAAAACATACTTGCAAGGTACTCAAGTCAAAACATCCGATACTTGCAAGGTACTCAAGTCAAAACATGTGTAGGATCACTAACATAAAGTCTCAAACAAAGACGTGAAAGACATCGTGCATAAGCCTAAAGGATCAAGAAAGGATACTCAATAGGCCATGACCCTCTCTTTTCCACAATCTCGCAGGATCGTACGAACCTAGGCGACAGTTTAGCACCCTTTCCAAACTTGATCAAACTCTTATGCGAATTTCACCCGCAAGAATACTCGATCGCCACATCGTAACTACGGTCGACAAGATGCACTTTGACATAACACTTTTTTCGATCTTGTGCTTCCTTGATCCTTTGTATTATAGTTTTCATTTGGTATTCCATTTCTTAGTTAATTTCTAGTCCCACCAGGACCATATCCTCAAGTCAATCCCAACTCAAGGTGTCCGACATGGTCGCCTGTAAAGAAACTTGAAAGGTGTCATCTTAATGATGCTTTGATAACTGTTGTTATTGCAAATTCTACCAGTGGCAAGAATCCCTCCCAACTCTTATGTTGGTCCATCACGTACATGCGCAACATGTCCTTCAAGATTTGGTTTGTTCGTTCGGTCTACCCGTCTATCTCTTGGTGATACGTAATACTAAAGTTAAGTTGGGTTCCCACGGCCTCTTGGAAATAGTCCAAAATCATCCAGTAAACACCAATAATCTATCAAATATAATCATATTAGGCATGCCATGCAACCTAACAATATCATTGATGAAATCTCTAGCTATGTCAGGTGTCTGATACGTCGTATGCATAGGAATAAAATGAGCACTCCTCGTCAGAGTGTCGACTACCACAAAAATCAAGTCATGTCTCCTTGCCGTCAGTGGAAATCCAACAATAAAATCCATCGAAATGACCTCCCATTTCGATTATGGAATAGCATGTGGCTGTAGAAATCTTGTTGGATGTCTATGTTCAACCTTCACCTGCTCACATTTTAGACATCTTGCCACATTGTTGACTATGTCTGCCTTCATTCCTTTCCAGAAGAATAAGGGTTTAAGGTCTGACCTCATCTTCGTGACTCCTGGGTGAGCCATGTACACTGCTCTATGAGCCTCGTTTAGGATCAAACTCCTCAACATGTGGTTTGGTGGTATGCAAATTTGATTTTTAAATCTCAATAATCCATCGTCGTCCAACACAAATCCTTCAAGTCATGTTACCATCATTTTGTTTTGTCCGATAAAATCCTTGGCCTCTTTGTACCAGTCATCGTCGGGTTGTAAAGTTATAATCTTTTCACGTAGATTAGTCTGAAGGGGCATGACCCAAAATATGTGTAGTATCTGACTCAATGCATAAACCACTATGTTCAATGTTCCCTTTATGTGCACCAGGCATGCACAGAACAACTAGACCTTGACCTTCGACCCTTCACGGGTAACCCCCTACTTTTTGGTGTAGGAATGTTTGATATAGAGGATTTTTGGTTTCCTATTTCACACCTTCTAAGATTGAAGTATCGATGATAACAGAGAGTTGTTTTGAGACCTATCCCAAATATCTTAACTTAGACTAAAAATTTCCAATAATTCTAATATATATATATATAAACTTTTTTTACATCTTTATTCATTAAATATAACATTTATCATATATATATCATAAAAAAACATTCCAATATATTTCAATACATTCAAACTTATGATCAAATAACCTTTTTCATATATTTTGCATGAAAAAACATTCCAATATATCTCAATACATTCAATCTTATGATCAAATAACAATTTTCATATATATCCCAAAAACAAAGATTGCAATGTATTTCAATACCTTCAAGTTTATGATAATTTTTTTTATAAATTTTAAATTGGGTTGGTAGCTTAATTTAAGTACTTGCAAGTTGTTACTCCAACGTTATCATACTAAAGTACATGTAAGTTGTGTGGTTGTCTTAAATGTTTAATTATCATAATTGGATATTAGAATGACAATATGGTGTGAGTATGAGATTCTATATTTATCACACTAATCATGAGATTTTCACAAACATATTATTGTCTACTATGGAGGTTGGACACACTATACATTGGTTCTTAAAACACTTAAGTCCCTATTCTTTATCTCAATCTAGAGCATTCAATAAGGGAATATACTATAAGTTAGTGACAAAAATTGTGCAGTGTGACAATTATGTTCTATATATATGCATCTATACAGTACATCCCAAAGAGGAGGAGGTAAGTACAAGCATATGAATCTATACAACAGATCCGAAAGAGGAGGCAAGTATATACAACACGTCCCAAAGAGGAGGGAGGTAGAATCAAGTAATTGTACTAACATCATAACCAATATAGTGGTAGTAACCAATCAACTATTATACTAGTAGTAGACATACTTTCTTGTGCTTACATCTATCGGTATAAGGGTTATGGTATGTTGCGACTTTTTAAGTTATGGCAACTAGTAATTACAATCAATGTGGGATAAAACATCAAAGTAGAGACGATTTTATGGTTGTAATCGAAGGTATTCCAAGATGCCACAAGACAAGATATCCTATTTTTATGAGAATATGAATTTTTATTATCCAAACTATTTTTTTACAACAAAATGATAAAAATGATTACAAAAGATTATCAATTTTAGTTTATGTCGACCCATCTAG
>WSFP011382614.1:0-29335 GCA_009831015.1 Picea engelmannii
CACAATCTTTGTAACCATACTGCTTCCTTACTTGCATGAGTGGCTGCCATGTATTCAGATTCTATAGTTGAAAGTGCCACTACAACTTGTCTTTTGCTCATCCAACTTATTGCTCCTCCAAACAGGTTAAACACATACCCGCTTGTAGATCTCCTATGATCCAAATCTCCAGCCCAGTCTGCATCCACAAAGCCATGTATATTGACCACTCTGTCCAATCCCGGTCTTCCTTCATAGCACAATCCATAGCTAGCAGTGCCACGCAAATACCTGAAAACCCTTTTTACTGTTGTCCAATTCTCCTTCCCTGGTTTTGACATATACCTGCTCAAAACTCCCACTGAATGTGCAATGTCCGGTCTAGTACAGACCATTGCATACATTAAACTGTCAACTGCACTCGCATATGGAACATGAGACATGTCCTCTTCTTCATGTGTCTTGGGACACTGATCCGCAGATAACTTTACACCAACATGAATAAGAACCTTGACCAGTTTACATTCTTGCATATTAAACCTCTGCAATATTGTCTCGACATATTTTCTTTGATTTAACTAGAGTTTCCTCTTTGTTCGATCTCTTTTAATTTCCATGCCCAAAATGAAATTTGAAGCACCAAGATCCTTCATGTCGAATTTAGAGGACAACTGAGTTTTCACATCCTGGATAATCTCCTTGTTGTTTTCTATCAGCAACATGTCATCCACGTACAAGACCAAATAAATCAAATGATCACCAATTAATTTAGAATACACACAGTGATCCTCTTTGCTTCTTGTGAAGCCAAGTCCCAACATATAAGTATCAAATTTTTGATACCACATACTTGGTGATTGTTTTAAACCATACAGGGACTTTTTCAACTTGCATACCAGCTCCTTCTTTCCTTTCACAACATAACCTTCTGGTTGCTTCATAAAGATTTATTCTTCCAGATCCCCATGTAGGAATGTTGTCTTCACATCCATTTGTTCTACTTCAAAATCAAATGCAGCAGCAACAGATAACATAAATCTTATAGAGGTTAACTTGGCAACATGAGAAAAAATCTCACCAAAATCAATTCCCTCAACCTGGGAATAACCCTTTGCTACTAACTGAGCTTTGTATTTCTCCACTTTTCCTTCTGCATTCAGCTTCTTTTTAAATACCCATTTGCTGCCAATGGGCTTTCTTCCAGTTGACAACTCCACCAGATCCCAAGCCTCATTCTTATCCAAAGATGCCATTTCTTCTTCCATGGCCCCTTTCCAGAGATTTCCATCCTCTGAATCTATTGCCTCCCTGACAGTTCTAGGATCATCATCAGTAATAGACAAAGCAAAATTTGAACGAAAATCAGATGGACTATACCTTTCCGGTAGCTTTCTTTCTCGATCCGATCTCCTCAATACTAAAGTATGAGGATCTTCTTCTTCTGATTCATGTTCTTTTATAGAGTTTGATTTATCATCCTTTAAATCAAACTCTATTTTCTCCGGTTCTTCCTTCCTTGGTAGGACTTCCTGTTTAACAACATCCTTCATTTATCTAAATACCACATCTCGGCTATACACTACCTTCTTAGTTCCTGGGTTCCAAAGCTTATAACCTTTGAGACCATCTTTATATCCAATAAAGATACATTTTTTAGCCTTCTTATCCAGCTTACTCATGTTTTCCTTTGGAACATGAACATATGCATCGCAACCAAATACCTTAAGATGTGTGAGAGAAGGTTCCTTACCAGTCCATACCTCTTGTGGAGTCTTGTCACTCAACGCTGATGAGGGTGATCTATTGACCAGATAACATGCAGTACCCACTGCCTCTGCCCATAATTCTTGCCCTAACTCGACACCACTGAGCATGCACCTTGTTTTTTCCATCAGTGTCATGTTCATCCTTTCTGCAACTCCATTCTGTTGAGGTGTATATGGAGTAGTCTTTTGCCTTGCTATACTGCACTTCTTACATAATTCTTCAAATTCATTCCCGCATAAATCTCCGCCATTATCTGTCCTCAACACCTTAATTCTTTTCTCTGTTTGATTCTCAACAAGAGCCTTAAACTCTTTAAATCTGTCAAAGACTTCAGATTTCTTCCTGAGGTAATATATCTAAGTTTTCCTTGAGAAGTCATCTATAAATGAGACATAGTACACAGATTTTTCCAATGATGGGACCGACATAGGTCCAAAAACATCACTGTGAACTAGTTGTAAAATTCCTTCTGCCCTCGTTGCACCAGAGGGGAATCTTACTCGATTATTCTTTCCATATAGACAATGTTCACAGAAATCAAAATCCAAAGAGCAGTTAGACATACCTTCAACCATACCTTTACCGTGTAGTGGTCGAAGACCCTTCTCTCCAATATGCTCTAGTCTTTGATGCCACAACATAACCTTTTCTCCAGAGACTGTAGGAGTTCTTTTTTCTTCAACTCCAATATCAAGAATAATGGAGCTATTACACCCATCACTAATAGTGCTTCCTAGCAGCTTATACAGAGTTCCAAACCGAACTCCCTTCATCAACACCATTGCTCCTCGAACCATCCTGCAAGCTCCCTTTTCAAAAATTGTTTTTACCCCTGCATCGTCCATTTTGCTTACAAAAATCAAATTTCTGGCCATACCTGGGATGTGTAGAACACCAAGCAGTGTTTTAATCCTTCCATCTATGAGCCTCAACTTGACCCTTACTCTTCCTATGATTCTGGTTGTCGAATCATTACCTAAGAAAACATTACCTCCATCATACTTTTCATATTCGCAGAACCACTCCCTGTGGGGAGTCATATGAAAGGATGCACCAGAGTCAATCAACCATGCCTCATGATCTGCATGTGTGCTTGAAGAGGCCAAGTACACATCCCCTCCTTCCTTGGAGGTCTTTTCTTCTATAGAAGAAGATTATTCAGATCCCTTCTTTTTCTCAACTTTGGATCTACACTGCTTCTTGTAGTGCCCTTCTTTTCCATACCTCCAACATACCCTTACAAACTTTTCGAGAGATTTAGATCTACCCTTAGACTTAGATATCCCACTTGAGAAATTAGATCTATTTCTTTCCTGGGAACTTCCTATTGCAAATAATGCGTATGTGCTATGTCCTTCCATATTCTTCCGTCTTATCTCCTTCGACAACAAGGATGAGACCACTTCTTCAAACTTCAAAGAAGTTGTATTACTACCTATGTCCACAACCAGACTATCCCATGAGTTTGGTAAAGAACACAACAAACTGATACATTTATCTTCATTTGAAATTTTTATCTCAACAGATACTAATTGACTTACCACAGTATTGAAGGCGTTCAAATGCTCTGCCACTGAGTCTCCATCTCTCATCCTCAAGTTATACAACTTCTTTCTCAGGAATAGTTTATTTACCAGGGACTTACTGATACAACTTCCCCAACTTTTCCCATAAATCCTTGGCTGTAGCTTCCTCTAACACATTCAGTAATACTGAATCGGAGAGACACAGTCGGATTGTGCTCTTTGCCTTTCGATCCATCTTTTTCCAGTCATTTGTAGAAGTTCCTGTAGGTGCAGTACCTGGATCTACTGCGATCCACTGATCTCTGTCCACCAAAAGATCTTCCATCTTGAGCTTCCACAGCTCAAAGCTTTTCCCATTAAACTTCTTGATCTCCATCTTCGAATTGCTTGCCATTTCTTTTCACCTGAAAAACAATACCGCAGATCTCCCACTGTAACAAGGCTTATCACAGTCTCGAGCCAAACCCTTGACCACAAAGGCGTCCCCCTGAAGCCAATAAAGCTCTGATACCAAATGTAAATCCTAACCTTGTACAATATCTACTGCAAACAGATATTCAGAAAAGAACAAAAAATATACAATGGAAAATACAAACATTACACAGAGATTTTTCCCCTAGAAACCCAAACCGGGAAAACCAACATATTCTATATTCATTCATTGTATTACATTGTTTACAATACAATATACATATAGGAGCCAGCGACATCCAAAACCCTAACCCATTGACCTGGATTAGTTCAAAACCTTAATTCCTTAATCGGAAATAGAAAACCATCGGCAAAAACCATGTGTCGAAAAACCACCTAAATACATGACACGTTTCCCGAGGCAGTAACTTTTTTTCTAAGGGCGCTGTCCCCGGACCCCCGCGCGGGGGGCTCTACCCCCCCTCTAACCCTCCTGCACGCCCGACGCATACGCTCAGACACTACTACTCATGCAAAGAATATAACACATACCCAACAATACATAAGAGACCCTACAACACTAGCATATGTCACCTTAATTGTGTATTCCTTTTTCTCATGAATTCTATGACACATTTTAGTAGACAATGTAACTCCTACTCATAAAAGGGTTTTAATTGCTTTGCAAGTCTCCATCCCAAGTTACTTGCCTAGAATGTTTTCAATGTACTTTTAACTAAGCCATATCTTTCAAATCTCTTTTTACAAGCTTTATGCGAAGAGAATAACATGTTGTACCAAGATCCTTCATATCAAATGCTTTAGATGGGAAGGACTTAGTGTCTCTTATTAACTCCATATTATTGTCACCAACCAACAATATATCATTCACATATAAGACCATAATTACAAATCTATTGCTCACAACTTAGTTATATACACAAAGGTTAGTAGTACTTCTAGTTAAACCTTTTTCAAGCACATACTTGCCATTTTTTGTACCATTCCCTTGGTTATTCTTTCAACCCATATAGTTATTTGTTGAGCTTACACACCAAATTCTCACCTCCTACCAACAAGACTTCTAGCTTCTCCATGAATATCTCATCCTTCAAGTCTCCATGAAGAATGTGGTTTTGACATATATTTTCTCCACTTCTAGATCATATACACTACTACTAAAGCCAACAACATCCTACTAGAAGTTATTTTTTTACAAGAGACAAATTTTGTTGGTAATCAATTCCTTGAACTTGAGAATATCCCTTTGCTACCATCTTGCTTTATATTTTTCAATAGTTTTGTTAGCTCCCAAAAATGCACTTAAAAATATCAAGTCCTTGACACCAACTAGAGCAACTTTGGTGCCATCTAGGAGGTTTCCACTATCTATGACCACAATAGTTCTCCTCTCACTTTAAGATGGTTCTTTTCAAGCTCAAGGGTGAATCCTTAAATGTTGTTTCTAATCTAGGGACTTAAGCTAAGAGAAAATGACAGGTCATAAAGCAACATTTAGTGATCCTCCCCTTGAGTTGGAAAATAATCAACCTAGCGTAAGAGGAGCACTGTCATGGTGATAATGGGAACTCTCCTAGATGGCACTAGAGTTGTTAGCTTGATTGGCGTCAAAGTCTTGATATTTTGCAATGTAGTTTTGGGAGTTAAAAAATTGGTGTGATTGCTAGGGACAAAGGTCAATCCTTGAGGTAAGTAGTTAAGCTACAACATTTAAGAGTGAACATTTTGAAAATTTCATTACTAATTTATATAGTGACTCCACAAAGGAACAAAACCCTACTAATAAGGGGAATTTTGAGGTAAAAAATGGGTCTCAAAACAAAAAATGTACTTTCAAAATCAACTTTAAAAGGACCAATAAGATTCAAGATGACGATGTCAAGCGTAAGGGTAAATATTTTTGGAGGGAAAGGAAGAAAGTTACTTTACAATCATATTTTCGACTTATCTCCTCATAGGTTTATTTAAATTTCAAGTGTAGGCAATCATTGGATGCAGAATTAAGTTCCGCATCCAACAAGTACCCACTTTGCATACTTTTGATAGACCCACTGTGAGATAAACTAAAAATACATGAAAAAACATGTTTCTTGACTGTTCGTATAAATTATTTTCAGATTTTTTATATTTAAAAGGTGTTGAGGGGACTAAATTCCCCTTGACTCAACAATAGGAATCACACCCGAAGACGAGGCCCAATTAGACTCTTCTTTGTTTGGAATTGTGTGATTCTCCGAATTAATGGCCCAACAACTTTTTCAATGGGCTTTAAAAATTGTTCAGTTCCTCTCTTTTGTTCTTTTATTGTTTTATGTTTAATTTCTATCTAATGTAGAAAAGAAATAAGTGAAAGGGTTTGATGAAGCCTATGCTAAGGATAACCTATGGCAACAGTCAATGAAAGTAATCAATAGCTTTGAGATCTCTAAGAAATAATTCTACTAAGAAGCATTACTACACGATCACCTTCAGGAAACATAGAACGCAGAAAGATGAAACCCTTGTTCCCAAGATATAACTCTTTGAAACAGTGTCTGGAAATAATCTTGCAACTATAATTTGTTTTTCTAAGAAATAATTCTACAGAAAGATATAACTAACAAGATACTCTCGAGAAAACACACATGACCATTTTCCATCTACGCCATCAATGATTATAGAAATAATTCTACAACGATTAATGTATTAAATAACAAAACCAAGATTACAAAAAGAAATTAAGAAACTAATTAATAAAGTAATACTGAAGATAACACCCAATGATTTATACAATCGCACAATATAACTTAGCATAATTGAAATCTTCACTAGATGCCTATGACATTAATTCAAAAGGTAGAGTAATTCACAAAAATGAAATCATACACATAAATTCAACAAACTAGAATGCCTTGACTCCAAAGAGTTTTTGAATTGAGCCTTGAAATAGTCCTCTTCTTACAATCCTCTTGAAATCCCTCTAGAGATCGAAAATCTCTCGAAAATAGTTCTAGAGATCAAAGATCCTTACTAAGAGGTCTATCTCTTTATTTATAAGATACAAACTAATTTAATTATGGAATAAAAACAAAATTGACTTTATTAAAAGTCGTGCAATCTTCTCATGTAGTTTTCATATTCAGTGAACAAAATTCTCGATAAATCATCTATGCGAAAATCCATGCATTTGGCCACATCTCCAATTAGCCATCGACTTCAATTCATGCATACTCATCCTCATAAATCTTTCCTTGATTAAAGAATTCAACCCACTATTATTTCTTTAACAACCTCATGTATGGATCTTTAATTTGATTTTTTATTTGTTTATTTTAGGCACAATTAACTCTATCTAAGTTGTTCTTCAAGATTTAGTAACCATTTATTTCTAAAATCGGAATGGTCATGCATCCAATTACCAATTCTTCCAACTCTGTTATCATGTTTGTGTTTGTCAGCTGACGAAAATCTACCAGTTTGCAACATGTAATATTGAAATTCTTCTCGCCATGCTAAATAATTCGCCTTGCATGTACTTAGATCATAAAAAATGTATATTAGGAATACAAATATATTTTCATAACAAATTTATCAAATGAAACAATTAATTGATCTTAAAATGAAATATTCAAGTCACTTCCCTAAGTTTGATTTCCTTTATTTTGTAAACCTAAAACAAACTGAGCCAAATCAAGAAAAACATATAAAACAAAAGTTGTATCTCTTGATGATACCTTTCTAGTGATATATGACATTCTCAAAACGGGGATTGAAATCAAAATTTATCATGAAAATACCGTAAGAATTTTACATGTCGTAGCTTCATTTCAAAAACAAAAAATCAACAATGCAGAATCATAAAAAACTTATAACTAAAACGTTGTAGATATCAGAGATACCTTTCCAACGGTATAAGACACACATCAAACAAAGTTTGGGATCAAAAGTTATCGCAAAAATATGAAATTGGATTCTTCTCTCATCAACGACTTTTAGAACATTTTTTGCGCTCAGGAAAAACATGACATTTTTTAACACAACTCATGTGGGAAGATCAACAATCTAGATACATTCTCGCTTATGATCATATAGTTGGGGTTTCATTTCATCGGTGATCAACATATGCTGTCTAATATTTATGCACCCATAGGATTTCTGCCGATGTCAATAGTTCATCGGTGCTTTTCGAGCTCGTTTCTTTGGTGCACATTATTAAGATCAAATGGTGATGTGGAAATACACGTGGTTCTGTACAATGATGTGCCAAGATATGTATCAACTGAGGTGTCAAAGTAAAGTACAAAAAATGACATGGAAAGGTATGACTAGACACATGGCATGATGATGTGGTCATGTACGGATGTGACGTGGCAGTACAGAGCCCATGAGTGGCCATCGCTTATGTTAAAATTTTCAACATATGAGATTCATCATTATAGTGAAATGGATGATTGTGATTCATTGTGAAATCATTAGTCTATCGATGATCGAGGAAGCGAGTTTTCACAGGCTATTTAAAGATGCTTGTCAAAACCCGCGGATGCTCGATGGGTTCATCAACATCGGTGAAAAGTATGCCCACTTACCAAAATGTGTAATTAAAACCTACCAATCACCAATGATCTAAGAGATACCCGTATAGTGATTGTGTATGTAGTGATGCATGAGATGATGTGGGTATGAATGATGATGTGGTGAAGGATGTGGCATGCTATTATGGCCAATACAAACAATGACATGGCCAGTATGGAAGGTGACATGGCCAACTTAGTCGTCGAAACCAACACTACTTGTGTGATAAATATAAACGGTCGAGATCTTCCCTTATACATGGTCGGACGATTAGTAATTTTTTTCTTCGTTTAAAAATTCATCATCAGTCAATCATTTGCCATATTATATTGCATGTTGAATTGTTTATGGGCCAACGCCGATGAGTCTATTGGTGATCGGTGGAAAACGTTAGCATGAGAAAACTTTCCTTATACTGATCCTACCGATGTCTGATGAGTTCATCCACATCGACAAAGAGGAGTGCATACTTGTTAAAATATTCCACCAAAACACGTGATCGCCAATGCTCAAGGATATCCGTATTGTGATGGCATGAGTAATGATAGATCAAATGATGTGGCAAATGACATAACGTTTAACGAGGCATTCGATTTGGAAATGAGTGAAGATGGTGATGCGACATGCAGACATGTCTTGATGATTGGATGTTCGATGTGGCAGGGAAAATGAAAATAGTGACATGTTGACGATTGAATGGTAATGTGGTTTGTTGACATGTTGCACGACAAGGAACTCAGTGAAACCATAAGGAATGGATGAGGAAAAAGTTAATATTTTTCAACGGTTCATATTTACTCATCCTCATGACTGGATGAGAGAATTGGTCTCCTGAGAAAACACTCATCAACCATTGGAGATAAACATCGTATGAAAAACTTGAAAGGATAAATGATCTAGCCGACGCCCGATGAGTTCATCGGCATCGACTGACATGAGTGTAAATGCACCATAAAAATTCACCAAAAACCCCCAATGTCGATGGTTATCCGTACAGTGGTGATGTGTGCAATGATGTATGTAGTTGGTGTGGAAGGTGACCTAGCGAATGGCATGGCAGGAAGGTGGTATGAAAGATGACGTGGCAATCCGATGTGGAATATGACCTGATAGTTAACATGGCAAGTGACATGGAAGATATGGAAGTCAACGTGGCACTAGTTGACCATCCAAACAAAACCAATTTACAAGAAAATTTTTAATGGTCAAGATTTGTCTTCATTCATGATTGGATGGCTAAGATTGATCTTTAGGTTCATAGTTCATCGGCGATCGACAGGATCCTTTGACATTCTTGAAATTTCTATGATTTCCATTGATTCTTGTTGGTCTCATTGGTGATCAACAAAATCTAACGTTTTGATTGAAACTCCCACAATTGTCACTGATGCCCGATGGTTTATCGACGATCGACGTGATTTGTTACACTTTGAAAATGAAGTGGATGTGGTGGTCCACTTCATGAGAACATCATGAATGCATAACATAATTCCATAACGTTTAACGAGGTGTCCGATGTGCAAAAGGTGTGCAGATGGTGATGCGACATGCAGATGTGTCTTAATGATTGGATGTACGATGTGGCAGGGAAAATGAAAATAGTGACATGTCGAAGATTGAATGGTAATGTGGTTTGCTGACATGTTGCATGACGAGGAAATCAGTGAAACCATAAGGAATGGATGAGGCAAAAGTTAATATTTTTCAACGGTTCATATTTACTCTCCCTCATGACTGGACGACAGGATTAGTCTCTTGAGAAAACACTCATCAACCATTGAAGATAAACATCATATGAAAAACTTGAAAGGATAAATGATCTAGCTGACGCGTGATGAGTTCATCGACATTAGTTGGCATGAGTGCAAACACACCATAACAATTCACCAAAACCCCCCAACGTCAATGGTTATCCGTACAATGATGATGTGTGCAATGATGTATGTAGCTAGTGTGGAAGGTGACCTAGCGAATAGCGTGGCAGGAAGGTGGTACGAAAGATGACGTGGAAAGCTAATGTGGCATATGACCTGATAGTTGACATGGAAAGTGACATGGAAGATATGGAAGTCAACGTGGCACTAGTCGACCATCAAAACAAACCCAACTTACATGAAAAGTTTTAATGGTCAAGATTTGTCATCATTCATGATTGGATGGATACGATTGATCTTTAGGTTCATAGTTCATCGACGATCGACAAGATCCTTTGACATTCTTGAAACTTCTATGATTTCCACCGATGCTTGTTGGTCTCATCGGTGATCAACGTAATATAACATTTTGATTGAAACTCCCACAATTGTCATTGATGCCCGATGGCTTATCGATGATCGGTGTGATTTGTTACACTTCCAAAATGAAGTGGATTTGATGGTCCACTTCATGAGAACATCATGGATATATAACATAATTCCATAACGTTTAATGAGGCGTCCGATGTGGAAAGGAGTGAAGATGGTGATGCAACATGCAAACGCGTCTTGATGATTGGATGTCCGATGTGGCAGGGAAAATGAAAATAGTGACATGTCGACGATTGAATGGTAATTTGGTCTGCTGACATGTTTCACGACGAGGAACTCAGTGAAACCATAAGGAATGGATGAGGAAAAATTTAATATTTTTCAACGGTTCATATTTACTCGCCCTTATGACTGGACGACATGATTGTTCTCCCAAGAAAACACTCATCAACTATTGGAGATAAACATCGTATGAAAAACTTGAAAGGATAAATGATCTAGCTGACGCCCGATGAGTTCATCGGCATCAACTGGCATGAGTGCAAATGCACCATAACAATTCATCTAAAACCTCCAATGTCGATGGTTATCCATACAGTGGTGATGTGTGCAATGATGTATGTAGCCAGTGTGGAAGGTGACCTAGTGAATGGCGTGGCAGGAAGGTGGTACGAAAGATGATGTGGCAGATGACCTGATAGTTGACATGGCAAGTGACATGGAAGATATGGAAGTCAACGTGGCACTAGTCGACCACCAAAACAGACCCAGTTTACATGAAAATTTTTAATGGTCAAGATTTGTCTTCATTCATGATTGGATGGCTAAGATTGATCTTTAGGTTCATAGTTTATCGACGATCGATAAGATCCTTTGACATTCTTGAAACTTCTATGATTTCCACTGATGCTTGTTGGTCTCATCGACGATCAACGAAATCTAATGTTTTGATTGAAACTCTCACAATTGTCACTGATGCTCAATGGCTTATCGACGATCGACGTGATTTGTTACACTTCTAAAATGAAGTGGATTTGGTGGTCCACTTCATGAGAAGATCATGAATACATAACATAATTCCATATTTCCATAATAAATAATATTTTATTTACTATCCATTTTACATATTTTCTTGACATCATATGAAATACAATACATGTATATAAATACACATGGCGAATGATAAGTCATGTCCTTGGAAAAGGTCATGGCTTATCATAGACCAAAGGTCATGACTTATGATAGACTTATCATTTACATTATAATCCCTATTTACATAATAATAAACCTATAACATATTATTACATGATAAGAAATATAATATACTTCAGGTATATTACAAGTCTTCCCTCCTTAAAAATGCTTTGTCCTAAAAGCATAGGGAATGAGAAACTCTTCTGATAGAATGACATTCTTTTATAACTATTATTGATTAGATAAATTTGAAGACACAAGGCGATACAACAATCGAAGTTTCGAGCAATACTGATGCATTGAAAAATAATCAATCCATCCAAGTTGGATTTTTTTTGGAACTCTCTGATGATAAGATTCTGGATATGTTCTTCTTTGTTGACTTCGGGGCACACATATCTTTCAATTCCTAGGAATTTTATCCTTCTTAATTTCTGGTTTAGTTTTGTTGTGATTTACTTGAGTCATCATGATGATATTTGATTTTTTTGTATTTATTGCTACAACAACATCCTTCGACTGACCTATGACTTTATTAGTGGTGATCAACGGTATGCCAACTTCAACTAAATTTGTGGATGTTGCTTTACCATATAATTTTTTGTTGAGATTGGCCTATGGAAACACTTCCACTATTACAACTTCATTGTTAAGAACATTAGTTTTTTCCATGTGGATCAAGTCGGTGCTAGTGCCTTTATCGATGGTTTGGATTTCTTGATGTGCCTTCCTCTTATTCTTCAATTTATTCATATCTACAAGTAGACTTTTATTATGATTTCTCAACCACGAAATTTCTTAATCTTTGGACAATAGTTCTTTATTGATATTTTCAGACTCTTTTTTATGAGTGCTTATTATATTACTAATTTGTTGTTGTGACTCTTTAATTTGTTGTTGCATTTTATGAATTTTTGTATCTTGTTTCTCCAATTCTTTTTTATTTTGCATAATTTCTTCCTCTTTGCTAAGAAGAATTTTATTCATTATTTTAAACTTTTCCATTAATTCTGTGTGATTTTGTTGTTCATTCTAATCTGAATTCAATGATAGATCAAGGTTCTTTGAGTTAATGTCTCGCAACATTATCTTATTGGTAAGGTGCTCGAATTCTATGTACTTTTTTTTATTAACATTCATGGTAAAAGTACCAATAGATTTCAACCAAGGGTCCCCTAAGACTACATTAACTTCCTTGATTTGTAACACAAAAAATACATTTTGGGGAGTACTCATCGATGTTTAATTCTAAATTATTAATCTCATCATCATATTCTTGTGTAAGAGATCTTTTAACTTCCTTTTCCGCAAGTTGTAATTTATTTTCCAATTTAATATCAATATAGTGTTGGATTATTGAGAGGGGGGGTGAATCAATAATGCACAATTTATACCACTTATTAATCCTTTTAACCATAATTTATATTCCTTTAACTTATTCAACAATGTTCATCAATAATATGTTATTGCATCATATAACATTAACATCCATAAGTGTATAATAAACAATAATAGACACATCCACACAATGCACAATACACCAATATTTTACGTGGAAACACAATGCGGGAGAAAACCACAAAATGATTTTCTTATATGTCTTTAAGAATTACATTCAAGGAAGCACCAACTTCCAATTCTATGGCTCCAACCCCCTGTGTTCTCCGGCTCCAACCGGAAAGTGGCTACAACCACTCAATTCTCTGGCTCCAACCAGAAGGAGGCCCCAACTCCCTAATTCTCAGGCTCCAACCTGAAGGAAGATCCAACTCCCTGGTTCTCCAGCTGCAACCGAAAGGTGTCTCCAACCACCTATCCTTGCCCCATCCTGTCGCCTTGAAATATAAGTGCCAAATGTAGACAACCTGTCACTATCACTAAATCAACCACTGTCATTGTCAACCTGTAACAACTTGTACCAAGAACCTGTAGCAATACCTGTACCAAGAACCTGTAACCAACAACCTATGCCAATAACTTGTCACAATAATCTCATCAATCGATCATGTACATCAACAACTAGCACAACATGTACCATCACAAGTGAATCAACCATGCACATCATAACACCTCACAACCATCACCAATACTAAGATATCTATGCCACGTCAACCATAAACCATGTGCCAATATCACTACAAATATGTCCAACAAGATTACCAACAAGTGCCTCTAACAATGTACCAAGCATGTACAAATCATGTATCAATAACAAGTCAAACTATGCCTCATCAAGACGTACCAACATCACCATACCATTCATCTCATGTATATGCCAACTCATCAACTAAGTGTCTCATCCATGAACTCAACATATACCTTAACCATATACCAAAACATATATCAAGACAACCAACACGAGTCCTGTAGCAATACATCACAAATCCATAATCCAAATACCATAAACCCTTACATAAAACCATGTGCCAAACCTCACTGTTATGTAGCCTCAAGCATGTACCATGTCATGACCAAATGTAACCATCAAAACATGAATATAAACATACATGAAACTCTGTAAAAGATCGGGTGTATGTGGTCAAAGACCTATAATGCATAAAGGTATGAAAATTATATACAATATTATTCAGTGTCTTCTCTGCAAATCCTCTAGGTTTCACTAATTGGAACCTCCCAGAAAATGAATTATAGAAAAAGTGACAGACCTTGCTGAATTCTGGCTTATTCTAGAGAGAGAAATTGTAGAGCATTCCACACATAGAATATTTGTTGTATGGATATTAAAATGGTACACAACATACTACAGACTATACTCTAACCAATGAATTTGGTCTCACTAAATTTGGATCTATTATGAAGAAGTTATGACTTTTTACCTGGAACACATGTTTTAGACTAGTTTCAGGACTAGCCACAAACCCTATCTTCCACAGAGTGTAACTTCCAAACTACAATGACCCACAAGCTGAAATTTTTATCACAGTTACTTGGATATTTTGTCTAAAAAACCTCCAGATTTCACTATTTGATTCATTCTAGAAACAAAGTTATTGTGAAAATGGTGAGATGACATGTAAATAACATACCTTAGAAAACATCATCAAAAGACTATATCCTCCCTTGAATTTCGACCTTATTTACTTCACCTTAACTCTGAAATTCTCCTTAGATATCCTTTGGTTACCTTAGTCACTTGTAGATATTCAATATACTCAAAACATGTGCTAATGAGAGACCCTTTCTGTAACACCCCAAGGCCAAGCCCCTGGTGAATTGTAATTATGTTTATAGGTTGGTAAGCCAAGTGTTTATAAGATGGAAGAATTATGTGTTTATTAGGCCGAAGAGCCCGGATGTTGAGGTCAATGAGCCTGATTTTGTATATGTAAATACTCACATCATTAATAAAATTACATCACTGTGTGTAGACCGACCACAAAGAAAGAGTTATGGGGGACTAAGCTCCACTAGGTAGGGAAAGGGAAGGGGCTAAGTGTCTAGGAATAGGGGATAAGCTAGAGGGATTACCTCTAAAGTAATAATATTATATTATTATTTCCTAGAGGCTAAGGTTTGACATAACCTGTGTTGTCCTAATTTCCCCCGGTAAAGGGAATGAGTGTTAAGTGGAGCTCATGCAGCTTTAGGAAGACATGTGTCAACCTGGGCGCATACATCTTTTAGGTGGGAAAGTCAGCTCGTTTGGGGTTCCCTCACCATTCTCACCATTCTCGTGATGGTCGTCACTCTGCAGGTCAACCATACTCCTAACTGATGCACACGCTCAGACAGGGAAATCCTTGACACAACCAACCATTTCCCCATCGTTGATCTATGCAACTTCTGAACCCGCACACTCGTTTTATGAAGCTATCCGTTTTTCCTGTGAAGCACAGTACGACTGCGTAGTGTCTAAGCCATATCGCTCCTTAGCCTTTGTTGTCACTACCAAATCCTTACCCAATTTCTGCTGCGGAGGTTACTCGCTGGACTTAGGAGTTGAATAGAAGAGGCAGGTTTTCAGGCCTGTGAGCAACTCTCTCCAGGTGAGAGAGTGTGCTAAGGAAGTGAGTTCTCTTGGAAGGAGTCCCGTAGCAGCTACAATACTATGAGACTTCCGGTCCAACCTGTTGCTGAAGCCCTGGAAGGGAGGTGGAAAATCGATGGACTTGTGATAGTGAAGGTGTACATTCCTGGGGTGGGACAGGTGTGTGGGGAATGAGGGTCTGTGGGCTGTGGGCATAAGTGGCTCCTGGGAGAAAATAATTCATGTTGATCTGTGTGACTTTCCTGTTGTCCTTGCCAAGCCTAGGAATCCCTTACCCGGTGGAGTTTAGTCCCAGCTCTGGGGTGACCCATTGTTGAGTGTGATGAGCAACGTGGTCTAAGGCTAGGAGGTTCGTGGAAGGTTTGCACACAATTGGTGGTCATCAATTAATTTACCAAATCTATGTTCTCTGTACGATGTGTATCTTGAAATCAAGTTATAATGTTATTAGAATTGTCTGTATATATTGCATGTATGTTTTAATGTTGTTTCTGCATGAATAGGTGCATGAAAAAAATTCCATTGCTATTTAAATTGCATTAGGTAGATATGTATATAAATATATATGAATACCATATGTTATCTCTATTCATTCCTGTTAAGTTTTATATGTGAATTTTTCCACAAAGTTATTCGGTGGCATGGCCTGGCTTGTTGGTTTAAGGTTGGGAACGATCACAAATTGGTATTAGAGTAGAAAGATGTTTCCACTTTGGCGTTTATTGGCCTGTTGGGTGGCTAGGGACGTTACAAATTGGTATTAGAGCCATGGTTTTAACACTGATATTGGATGGGTCATGTTAGTGGTTAACGAGACAAAAATTTCAGAGTGAATTGTTGTCGACAGGGACAAGATTCGAAGTTCAGAGCGTCCCTGGGTGCCAAGAGAATACCTTGACCATGTTATGAAGCTCAGGAGGATAACGGTTTATGGAATGTAAACAAAGAAAGAAGCCACACCAACCGTTGTGTTGGGCCACGAGGTTTATATTTGGGCCATAGGATCTATTTCGAAGAAGGTAGACCTTCACCGTTGTCAGATCAGAATCATTAGATCAAGATAAGAGAAGAAGGTAAGGCGCAATGATGAAAAACATATCTCAGCCGTCAAATCTGCGCGCGGGTGGTTGTGAGTTGTAGATCTCTCAGCAGTTCGGAAATTCGACGTTCTATATAATTGGAGTGTGCTAGTGTGAAAATTCCCGAAGCCTGAAGCCCCGAAACCGAGGAACATAAGTGGCATGGCATGATGATGTCTCTAGTGGTGATGTGGACCCTTCTTAGATGTGCCACCACCTTAATTGTTGACAGTTGTACCATGTGGACCCCAGAAGATTAAGTAGTTTGGAAGTTTAGAGTTTGGGAGATTTGAGGAATGCAAGTGTAAAATATTTTGAAGTCCCAAAGTCCCGAAGTGACGTGGCCTGCTGACATCACCAGGGATGATGTGGACACATGGGATGTGTGCCACGTTTCAGTGAGTGAAGGACCTTTGGAGAATAGAAATGCTAGTTAGAACATGACACGTGTCCCCCTTCATATTGGGCCATGTGTACGCTTCTAGTATTTCACCACATGGTACTCTTCTTGAGCATGGTTAGTGGGGCCCCTGATGGTCATAGGGGACACATGGCACCAGGTCTTGCATTTCAAAGAAATCCAGTACAAGTGGGTGGAGAAAGAACTTTCGAAGGCTGAAGCGCCGAAGTTCATGATTGTGACCGCTGACATTCGTGGACGCATGTTAGAAGATATGGCACTCTGGAGGTTTGTGGCATTGAAGGATTTGGAAACCCTGAAGCATGGAGCCCCGAAGCTAATTGTGGCCATTGATTTGGGTAGAGAGGGCGGACCGTTGATTCCTCTCACGTTAGTTGCGAACTTCACGAGGTCGGAGTTCGAGAGATTGGCATTGCGGTGAGTTGAAAACACCCGAAGCCCAAAACTACGAAGTGCGGAGTAAGCACCTTGTGGTTTATCACTTGGTCACAGTCGTGGTCACATGTGAGTTGAGGGCTGAAGAAAAGGGGATAGCGCCCGAAAATTGTTGTAGAACAGAGAAGAGATTAGAGATAGAAGCCTGAGAGGTTCTTGATCGACACAGAACCACCGAAAATGGAGTATGATATTATTTGATTGAATCAGATTGTTTAAGTTATTCTGGAGAATTATTAAGTCTAATAGCCTGACAAAATTCGGTTGACTACACATTTTGCAGAAATAACGATTGTCAGAACCAGACCGAATTGTTACATAGTGCAGAGAAATGGAGGAGGCACAAGATGCTTACAGTTCAGAGGACGAAGTTAGAGGAATTGATTTCCATTTGGGAATTGAAGGAACAATCTCCAAGCATGGAGAAGAAATAGATGAAGAAGTGAGCATGATGAAAATCATTAAAAATTTGTAGAAGGATGTCCAAATTCACCAGGCAGATAACAAAAGGATTATGAGAGATAAGGAGAAACAGGGAGACTTCAATATGAAGCTAATGTGAAGCCTAGAAATAATTGAAAATAAATTGGATAAGGAAAGTGGATCCAGTAAATCAGGAAGTCACGGGACCCATGATGAGGAAAGAAGAGAAAGAAGTGGTAGCAGACATCACCAACACTTCCAAGAGCATTCCCATAAGAGAGCACACAGTAGCTCAAGTCCATCCCCTTTCATGAAGCATAGGATATCTGAAGTGGATAAACTGAAGGGTGAAATGAATAAGATCAAACCTATTACTTTTGATGGAGAGCACCAGAAGGATGAAGATGCTGAAGCATGGCTTCTAGGCATGAGGAATTACTTCCAATTGCAAAACTATTCTTCTCATGCAGAGGGAAGAATTTCCATCTACCAACTTAAAGGAAAGTCATCCATATGGTGGGATCAGCTTGTGCAAGTGTAACACATCATAGAGAAGAATGTTACATGGAGAGAATTAAAGAGGCATTTTGAAAAGATGTACTTAACTAAGAGGTATTATGACAAGAAAATGAAATAGTTCTTTGAACTCAAGCTAGGAAGTATGTCCATTGATGAGTATGAAAGAATATTATTGGAGTTTTTGAAGTATGTCCCCTTCATCAAGGACGAAACGGTTAAGATTCAAAGGTATATGAGTGGGCTGCCATCTTTCATCAGTGACAAGATCTAGTATGATGATCCTAAAACTATGGAAGAAACCATATGGAGAAAAATGCTTATATGATTAGCAAAAAGGAAATCCTATTTTCCAGAAAGCTTGGGAGGACCAGAAGAAGTTTAAAAGGGAACAAATGCAGAAGGGGAACAAACCACTATTTTTCATAAATAGTCCTCAAGGAAAACCGGTTTTGAGAGATCCCATGATGGCTGAAGTAGGTGGGCAAAGACCAAGGAAGACACCTATGGAATGTTGGGGTTGTAAATAAGATCATAGGTATAGATATTTTCCTCACAAAAGTGACAAAGTGAGAGTTGTTCACAATGTTCAGCAAACATAAATGATAGAGGACATGGCCAAAAGATTACCACGGATCTATGCAGCCCTGGACAACAAACAAGCTGAGTTTCAATCAAACATGATTGAATTCGAAGGTATGATCGATAACCATGCCTTTACTATCTTAATTTATTTAGGGGATAGTCATAACTATGTAGACCCTAAGGTAGTGGAAAGATTTCAATTACCAAGAAGCAAGCATGGGAAATATTGGCTGGTGCAGCTAGCTACAAGAGCCAAGAGAAAGGTTGTTGAGTTGGTTAAATCATGTCCAGTGGGCATGAATGGACTGAGTACCAAGGAAGATTTGAAAATCTTGCCTTTGGGATCATATGATTTCCTAATTGGTATGGATTGGTTGGATCAACACTATGCCATATTACACTGTTATAACAAAGCATTCACTTGATTGGATGAGGAAGGAAATCAGAGAGAAGTTCAAGGAATTCCTAGGGCAGTTACTGTCTATGAAATCTCAACAATGCAACTAAAGAAGTGTTACAGGAAAGGCTATCAAATATTTGTAGACCATATGGAGGAAGAATCTAAGGCTAAGGTGCCAATCTGGAGGATCATGCAGTCCTGAAAGATTTTGAATATGTGTTCAAGGAGGTACTAGGGCTACCCCCAAAGAGAGATATTGATTTCTCTATAAATTTGACACCTGGAGCAACTCTAGTGTCAAATACTCCTTACAGAATGAGTACGCCAGAACTGAAGGAATTGCAAATGCAACTTGAGGAGCTTCTGAATAAGGGGTATATACGCCCAAGTGTGTCACCTTGGGGTGCCCCAGTATTGTTCATGAAGAAGAAATATGGGACATTAAGATTGTGCATCGATTTCAAACAGTTGAACAAAGTGACTATAAAGAACAAGTATCCTCTGCCAATGATTGATGATCTCTTCTATCAGTTGGAGGATGCAAGGATATTTTCAAATATAGATCTCAAGCTGGGATACCATCAGGTAAGGATTAAAGAGGAAGACATTAGCAAGACCGCCTTCAGGACAAGGTATGGTCATTATGAGTTCACAGTGGTGACATTTGGGTTATCAAATGCGCTAGTTGTTTTCATGTGCCTAATGAGTGGCATTTTTTGAGAATATTTAGACAAGTTTTTCATTGTATTTTTAGATCACTTCCTTGTATACTCCAAGACAGAGGAAGAGCATGAGCATCATTCGAGGATGGTGTTGCAAGTGCTAAGAGAGCATCAACTATATGCCAAATTGAGCAAGTGCTCATTTTATCAAAACAAAATACACTATTTGGGGCATATCATATTTGAAGAAGGGATAGGAGTGGACCCTGAAAAGATTGAGGCCATTAAAGGGTGGACAACACCTAAGAATGTGACAAAAGTCAGATCCTTCATGGGTCTAGATGGCTACTACAGAAGGTTCATTGCATGGTTTTCGAGAATAGCTCACCCCATCACTTCCTTGCAAAGAAAAGGGGTAAAGTTTCAATGGACAGAAGAATGTGAAAAGAACTTCCAACAATTGAAGCAGTTGTTAACCAGTGGTACAATTCTGAAGATTACAGATCCGAATGAAGATTTCGTGGTTTGCACAGATGTGTGCAAAGAAGGACTTGGTGGAGTCCTTAGTCAGAACAGATTTGTGATATGTTTCGAGTCCAGAAAATTGAAAGAGCATGAAAGGCTTTATGCCAATCATGATTTGGAGTTGACATCCATAGTGCACACTTTGAAGAAGTGGAGGCACTACCTCATGGGAAATAGGTTTGAGTTGAGGACAAACCATAACGATCTGAAATATTTGTTTGATCAACCAACTTTGAATGCTAGGCAGAGTAGATGGTTAGAATTCCTCTATGAGTATGACTTTGATATTAAGAACATCAAAAGAAAGGAGAGAAAAGTGTCTGATGCACTCAGAAGGAGAGTGCATGAATTACGTACTACAACCATTAGCATGTATCAGATGGACCTTAAAGGCAAAATTTCTGAGGCTGCAGAAGTTGATTTGCAGTACATGAAATTGGTAACTAAATTGAAGCAAGATAAAATGCAGCAGAAAGATGAAAATTATGAATTGGGAATTGATGGGATTCTCTTGTACAGAAACATAGTTTATGTACCCAATTCTCCTGAATTGAGGAGTGCGATTTTAAAATAAATGCACAATGTACCTTATGCAGGGCACCCAGGATATCAGAAAACAATTTCAACAGTCAAGAGACAATATTATTGGCCAGACATGAACTTGAAGGAGATTGCTGAATACATAGCTAAATGCTTGGAGTGTCAAAGGGTCAATGATGAGAATAGACACCCAGGGGGGTTGCTGCAACCATTACCCATTTTGCAGTGGAAGTGGGAAGTGGTGACAATGGATTTCATCACATGATTTCCCAGAACAAGCAAGCAACATGATGCAATCATGGTGGTGGACAAGCTTACTAAAGTTTCCCATTTCATTCCTATGAAGGTTACTCATAAGGAAACCAATGTTGTTGATATTTATATGAGGGAAATAGCATGCTTGCATGGCATACCCAAGACAATTGTGTCTGAAAGAGACCCAAATTTTACCTCAAAGTTTTGGAAGGGGTTATTCAAAGGGTTCATAACGAATCTGAACTTCAGCATAGCATATCATCCCGTGTCTAATGGGAAAACAAAAAGGGTGAACCAAGTGATAGAGGATATGCTAAGGATGTATGTGATGGGAAAAACATCTAAATGAGAATATTATCTACACTTGGTATAATTTTCCTACAACAATGGATATCAGGCATTACTGAAGATGATCTTGTTTGAGACACTTTATGGCAGAAAGTGAAACACCCTAGTAAGCTGGGACAACCCAGATGATAGAGAAATAATTGGGCCAGAGATGCTCAAGGAAATGGAAGAGAAAATGTTGAAGATTAAACAGAATTTGAAGGTTGCCCAAGATAGGCAGAAAAGCTATGCTGACAAGAACATAACTCACATGGAATTTAAAGTGGCTGATCATGTTTTCTTGAAGGTGAAAGCCAATATAAGCTCCCTGAAGTTGGGAAATTGTTCCAAGTTGGCAGCCAGATATTGTGGGTCGTTTGAAATCCTAGAGAGGATTGGTCCAATAGCTTATATTCTTGCATTGCCTGCATCTATGTCTATACATAATGTATTTCATGTGTCATTGCTTAAGAAATATATACCTGATGCTAATCATGTTATTGATTGAAATGTGAGTCAGGTGGAGCAAGAAAGCGCTTTTTAAGTGCATTCGGTACGCATTCTAGACCAAAAAATGTGGAAAACACCTAAAAATGTGACAGAAGTCAGATCCTTCATGGGTTTAGCTGGTTACTACAAAAGGTTCATTGCAGGGTTTTCGAGAATAGCTCACCCCATAACTTCCTTGCAAAGTAAGGGGAAGAAGTTTCAATGGACAAAAGAATGTGAAGAGAGATTCCAAAAATTGAAGCAACTATTAACCAATGCTCCAATTCTAAAGATTGCAGATTCAAATGAAGATTTCATAGTTTGCACAGACACATGCAAAGAAGGACTAGGAGGAGTCCTTAGTCAGAAAGGATTTGTGATATGTTTCGAGTCCAGAAAATTGAAAGAGCATGAAAGGCTCTATGCCACTCATGATTTGGAGTTGGCAGCCATAGTGCATGCCTTGAAGAAGTGGATGCACTACCTCATGGGAAAGAGGTTTGAGTTGATGACAGACCAGAATGGTCTGAAGTATTTGTTTGATCAACTTAATTTGAATGCTAGGCAGAGTAGATGGTTGTAATTCCTCTATGAGTATGACTTTGATATCAATCACATCAAAGGAAAGGAGCACAAAGTGGATGATGCACTCAACATGAGAGTGCATGAACTGCATGCTACATCCATTAGCATGTATCAGACAGATCTTAAAGGCATATTTTCTGAGGCTGCAAAAGTTGTTTTGCACTACATGGAATTGGTAACAAAATTGCAGCAAGGTAAGATGCATAAAAAATATGAAGATTACGAACTGGGAATTGATGGAATTCTCTTGTATAGAAGCAGAGTTTATGTACCCAATTCTCTTGAATTGAGGAGTGCGATTTTAAAAGAAATGCATAATGTTCCTTATGCTAGGCACCCTGGATATCGTAAAACAGTTTCAGCAGTCAAGGGCCATTACCATTGTCCAGGTATGAAGAAATAAATCGCAGAGTACATTGCCAGATGTATGGAGTGTCAAAGGGTCAAAGCTGAGCATAGACACCCAATAGGGTTGCTACAACCATTAACCATCCCTAAGTGAAAGTGGGAAGTGGTGACAATGGATTTCATCACAGGATTTTCCAGAACAAGCACGCAACATGATTCCATCATGGTGGTGGTAGATAAGCTCACGAAGGCTGCCCATTTTATTCCATTATAGACTACTCACAAGGCAATTAATGTTGCAGATATTTATATGAGGGAAGTAGCACGCGTGCATGGCATACCCAAGACAATTGTGCTTGATAGAGACCTAAATTTTAACTCAAAGTTTTGGAGAGGATTATTCAAGGGGTTCGGAACGAACCTGAACTTCAACACAACCTATCATCCCAAGTCAGATGGACAAACAAAAAGAGTAAACCAAGTGATAGAAGATATGCTAAGTATGTATGTAATGGAAAAACCATCTAAATGAGAAGATTATCTACACTTAGTATAATTTGCCTACAACAATGGGTATCAAGCATCACTGAAGATGAGCTCGTTTGAAGCACTTTATGGCAGAAAGTGCAACACTCGAGTAAGTTGGGACAACCCAGCTGACAGGGCAGTGGTTGGGCCATAGTTGCTCAAGGAAATGGAAGAGAAATTGTTAAAGATAAAGTTGAATTTGAAGGTTGCCCAAGATAGGCAGAAAAGATATGCAGATAAAGGCAGAACCCACAAGGGGTTTAAAGTGGGTGATCATGTTTTCCTAAAGGTAAAATCCAACCGAAGTTCCCTCAAGCTTGGAAGCTGTTCCAAGTTGGTAGCCATTTATTACAGACCGTTTGAAATCCTAGAAAGGATTGGACCAATAACTTATATGTTGGCATTTCTTGCGTCCATGAATATTCATAATGTATTTCATGTATCATTACTCAATAAGTATATACCTGATGTTAATCATGTGATTGATTGGAATGTGATTCAGGTGGAGCAAGAAGGCGCTTTGCAAGTGCATCATGTGCGCATACTGGATTGGAAGAGAAAGCAACTCTGGAATCGAGTCGTAAGGATTGTAAAGGTTCAGTGGACCTGGTATGGTCCCGAGGACGCAACATGGGAGCATGAAGATGCTATGCGAGCAGAGTACCCACATAATTTTGAAGATTTTGGAAATCTTGTTGTTGTTTTGTGAATAAGTTGCATCGAGGATAGTGCAAAAATAAGGCGAGGGGATTGTAACACCCCAAGGTTGAGCCCCTTCTGAATTGTAATTATGTTTATAGGATGATGAGCCAAGTGTTTATAAGCTGAAAGACATATGTGTTTATTAGGCTGGAGAGCACAGATGCTGAGGCCAATGAGCCTGATTTTGTATATGTAAATACTCACATCATTAATAAAATTACATTGTTGTGTGTAGACCGACCACGGAGAAAGAGTTATGGGGGACTAAGCTCCACTAGGTAGGGAAAGGGAAGGGGCTAAGTTTCTAGGAATATGGGCTAAGCTAGAGGGCTTACCTCTAAAGGAATAATATTATATTATTATTTACTAGAGGCTAATGTTTGACATAACTTGTGTTGTCCTAAGTTACCGGGGGAAAGGGAACGAGTGTTAAGTGGAGCTCATGCAGCTTTAGGAAGACATGTGCCAACCTGGGCGCATGAATCTTTTAGGTGGGAAAATCATCTCATTGGGGGTTCCCTCACCAATCTTACCATTATTGCGATGGTCACCACTCGAAGGTCAACCATACTCCCCATTGATGCATGCACTGAGACAAGGAAAGCCTTGACACAACCAACCATTGCCCCATCGTTGATCTCTGCAACTTCTGAACCCGCACACCCGTGTTATGAAGCTATATGTTTTTCTTGTGAAGCACAATATGACTGCGTAGTGTCTAAGCCATATCGCTCCTTAGCCTTTGATGTCACTACCAAATCCTTACCCAATTTCTGCTACGGAGGTTACCCGCTGGACTTAGGAGCTAGATAGAAGAGGCAGGTTGTCAGGCTTGTGAGCAACTCTCTCCAGGTGAGAGAGTGTGCTGAGGAAGTGAGTTCTCCTAGAGGGAGTCCCGTAGCAGCTACAATACTCTGAGACTTCCGGTCCATCTTGTTGTTGAATCCCTTGAAGGGAGGTGGACAACTGATGGACTTGTGATAGTGAAGGTGTACACTCCTGGGGTGGGACAAGCATGTGGGGAATGAGGGTCTGTGGGTTGTGGGCGTAAGTGGCTCCTGGGAGAAAATTCTTCATGTTGATCTATGTGACTTTCCTGTTGTCCTTGCCAAGCCTAGGAATCCCTTGCGCGATGGAGTTTATTCCCAGCTCGAGGGTGACCCAGTGTTGAGCATGATGAACAATGTGGTATAAGGATGGGAGGTTCTTGGAAGGTCTGCACGCAGTTGGTGGTCATCAATTAAAATATAAGTACCAAATCTTTGTTCTATGTACGATGTGTATCTTGAAATCAAGTTATAATGTTATTAGAATTGTATGTATATATTGCATGTATATTTTAATGTTGTTTCCGCATGAATATGTGCATGAACAAAATGCTATGGGTATTTAAATTGCATTAGGTAGATATGTATATAAATATATATGAATATCATATGTTATCTCTATTCATTCCTATTAAGTTTTATATGTGAATTTTTCCTCAAAGTTATTCGGTGGCATGGCCCGACCTGTTGGTTTAAGGTCGAGAACGGTCACAAATTGGTATCAGAGCAGAAAGATGTTTCCACTGTGGAATTTCCCGGTCTGTTGGGTGGCTAGGGATGTTATACTTTCTCTCTTATTTATACTCTCCAAGTAGTTTCCTCTAGAAGTATAAAATTTTGTCCACTTAACCACTTTTTCCACTTAGCCACTTTGTCAAATTTATTATTTAATTAATTTATCCTTAAAACCACATTGACTAGGAATCTTCTTGAATACTTTCTAAATAATTGACTTCTTGTCGATCTTCTAGGGGCTTCTAGAATACTCTTGGGGGTCCTCCAACCTCACAAGGCCATATCTCACTAATCGTGAGGAACTATGTGGAATTCCACATATCAACGGAAATGGAATGACATGTACTATCCATATAGAATAATATTACCTTCATATTCACTGATCTTCATTCCTTTATAACTCAAACAAACTCGGGTCCCTTACCCATACCTTTGCACTATTGGAATTCTCTACTAGACTTCCCCAAGGGTTGAAATAAATATCTAAGGGTTGACATCAATCTACAATATCACTCTCCAAGGGTTGACATCAATGACAACCAACAATCCAAACCAACTGTCCATCAAACTAAGCCAACTGTCTGAAAATACCCCCCTTTGGAATTGATTGAAACACCAACATTGATGACAACACTTAGTCATGATAATTATTCATGATCATATTCCTCATCAATGTTTCTATCTCTCCCCCTTTGACATCAATGGAAAAGGGTATCTCTCCTTGGGGATGTTCCCCATGTCTTCAGATCTATGATTATTTTATCTCTCCCTTTGACAAGGATTAACTCCTCCTGTTGATCTGATATGGTACGTGCTCTAACCAATCATGGTTAAGAAAATAACTCCCCCTATGGGTATGAATCCCTCTATCTTCTCTACAAGATGTCATGTAATCATTGTGAACAATATGCTATCACTTCAATATGCTTTCGTTGTGGATGTTGCTGCTCTACCAGAACACTGATCAACTTCTCAACAATACCATGATCTGTTATTCCTATGATGATCCTTGGACATATCCATGCATCATACATGCATCAACTTGTACCTCAACCTATTGGAGTTATTTTCCATTGGTGCTTCCTTGAGTAAGCAACTGACCTATATGAAAAACATTTAAGAATAAGCATTCAAATATTCATGTGTCATTATCATCCATTATGACAATGTTACTTTATCTTTGAACCACTCTTTGAACCAATCTATGAACCAATCTTTGAATCAATATCTGAACCACTTTATGAACCAATCTATGAATCCATCTCTATCCATATTGTCTAATACTTTTCTACTCAATTGTTCACAATGATGAACCATCTGTCTCAACTACTGCATAGACTCCCCCTGTCTACTATTCATATTACCTGGGATTCTCCAAGCCGAATGGCTCAGAAAAATACCCACTCTGATGCAGAGTCATCTTCCTCTTCATCGGTATATACATCTTCCCTTTCATTCTCTCTCTGTATTTTGTCATCATCCTGAGTTTTGACGTCTTCTTCATCCTCCACTTGAATTCCGACACCTTCCTCTTTTCCTGTAAAGTCATTGTGTTCTTGTGCTGCTGAAAATACTGATAGTATGATTCTTTGGACCTGTTCTTCATTTACCCACGAACGAATATTTTCCACCCATCATCTCTACTTAGTGCATGTGAATTATTTCTTTACTTAGCTAATTTTTCCATAATTTTGACTTGCAACTATCTCGACCATCATAAAAATCCCCAACTCACCAACTTCAAGTTGACCTTTGGCTCATACAAGTCCGGTGTTGAACCATAAGATCTGATATCGCAATGTAATGTCCCTCGTTACCAACAAAGTTGAATATCTGCTCAAAAATCCCAATTTAACGTGCCCAGTCCCAAGATGGGTCTCGCGACACAATTTTTTTCTTCTCTGAAACCAATTCTAACAACAGAATAACTCACTAAGAAAACCTCCACGTGTGCAATCGACCTTGTGTCACACGTGACATTTATTTTCTAGTGTGCGTGATCCAATCCTGCACATGCAGAATTTCAAGCCTCACGTTGGAATTCTGTTATCATTACAGATAGAATTAACTAACATGTAATATTTATTAACCACCATGCCCTACATATACAACAATTATGAAAAATTAATACTAACATGCACAACCATGTGTAATTATGTACGAATTCAACAAACATAATTAATCTTAAACATTCACATGATAACAACATATGAACACACATAAAAGGGTGCTTATCTTTTTCTATAAATTACCAATTACGTGCAGATCTTAGGCATTCCTCCCAACCATAGACTATGTTGTTCATACACTCTCAATAGCAGGTCACCCCCGAGTTGGGGCTATGAATCCACTAGGGAAAAGGATCCTGAGCCAAACTAAGGTCTGACATTGAGCACAACAAGAACAGGCTTGGGTACCCACTCTAGCAACAATTTTCAACTCACAATATCTCATTCCCCACAACTTGTCCCACCCAAGGAAGTGTACCCTTTCTCTGCTCAACAATCCTTCGGGTTGTCCCACTTCCCTTCCAGGGCTTCAACAACAAGTTAGCTAGGAAGTCTCTTCAAGTTGAATTCTCTTCAACAAATCAATTAGAATCAAGTTGAATTTCCCTTAGATAGACTTGTCCAATGAGAAAAATCGCCTAGCAACCAATTCCAATGCCCAACAACCAATTCAAACACCCAACAATTAATTCAAATGCCCAATAATTAATTCAAATTCCCAATAGATAAGAACGAATCGACCTCGGGGTGAGTATGGCAGAGGAAAGAAATTAGTTCTCCCCAAGCAACAAATTACAGTCCAGGAAGGGAAGAATTTTCCTAACAATGGGAAATTGGACCAAGGGGGTGTGTACGGACCAAGGGTGAGTGAAGACACAACCAGACATGAAATAAAACTCCCCAAGTGGGTGTGATGTCAACCCGACACAAAATTAAACACTCAGGGGATGTGAATTCATCCCAACACAAAATTAGATGTTCAGGGGGGGTGTGGATCCACCTAAGTAGTGAAAAATTGGTCCATGGAAATGTAAATTCATCTAGAAATGAGAAATTGGCTCGAAGAAAGAGTATACAACTTTGTGTAAGGAATTGCAGCATGTAGGAGAGAGAACAAAATATAACAACTCAAACAAACCAATTTATAAACTCCCTAGACTATTGAAATAGATGGTTTATAGTAGCCATTGATCTCAAAGTCCAAAGGGAAATGGGAAATTCCCATTCCAAGTTTATTAGC
>WSFP011382615.1:0-29335 GCA_009831015.1 Picea engelmannii
AAGAAGGTTCTTGGAGAATGTATCATGACTTCCATACCCTCAACAAACTGACCATTAAAGACAAATTTCCCATTCCTGTCATTGATGACCTCCTAGATGAATTGAGTGGTGCCCAATTCTTTACTAAACTTGATCTTCGCTCAGGCTATCACCAAATACATATGAAAGAGGCAAACATTCCCAATACGACCTTTCAAACTCATGAGGGCCACTATGATTTTTTGGTCATGCCATTTGGCTTGTGTAATTCCCCCTCGACCTTCCAAAGCCTCATGAATCATGTCTTCCGTCCCTTTCTCCATCATTTTGTCTTAGTTTTCTTTGATGATATCCTCATCTATAGAAAAACCTGGACATACCATCTTACTCATGTGGATCAAGTTCTCCATCTACTCTCTCAGCACCAACTTTTCCCGAAACAATCTAAATGTTCTTTTGGTGCCTCGGAAGTAGAATACTTGGGTCATCTGGTTGGCAAGGATGGTGTCAGGGTGGATCCAAGAAATATTGAAGTTATGCAAGACTGGCCGCACCCAAAGACTCTCAAAAGCTTGTGTGGATTTCTAGTCTTAACGGGGTATTATCATAAGTTTTTTAAGAACTACAAAAAGATTGCAGCACCTCTCACTGCTCTCCTCAAAAAGAACTCTTTCACTTGGACTCCAACCACTACTCAAGCTTTTCAAACCTTGAAGACAGCCATGTGCACCACTCCGGTTCTGGCCCTTCTTGATTTCACAAAGACCTTTGTGTTGGAATGTGATGCCTCAGGGAAAGGAATCGGCGTTGTCCTTATGCAAGAGGGTCGACCTTTGGCCTTCACCAGCAAGCAACTATCTGAAAGGAATCTAGGAAAACCCATTTATGAAAAGTAAATGTTGGCTATTTTGCATGTCGTTTATCTATGGTTCCCTTATCTCTTGGGGCAATGTTTCCAAATTAAGACTGACCATCAAAGCCTTAAGTACTTTCTGGAACAATTCATTTCCTCCCCACAGCAACAAAAATGCGTGACTAAGATCTTTCGATATGATTATGAGATCATTTACAAGAAGGGAAAAGACAATGTAGTGGTGGATGCACTGTCCCAAAAATATGAAGAAGAAGGATTCATTTTTTCTCTTTCCTTCATTGTACCCGATTGGCTCCAAGCTGTGGGCCAGGAATGGCTACAAGATCCCAAAAGTTCGTATCTGATCCAACAATTGCAGACCAATGCTCCAGCTCCCCTAGGGTACTCTTGGCTCCAGGATGAGCTTCGATACAAAGGCCGTTTGTATTTAAGTAAACAATCAAAGCTTAAATCCACGGTACTTTCTGAGCTCCATGCTACACCCACAGCGGGGCACATAGGGTTCACCAAAACCTATGACAGGGTCAGACATTCCTTTTCTTGGGATGGTATGAAATAGGACATCCGTAATTTTGTCGTCAAATGTGAGGTGTGTCAACACAACAAGGGAGAAACAGTCAAATCTCCGGGCACACTACAACCGCTTCCGATTCCACCTGTTATTTGGAAGGATATATCTATGGAATTTATTACCGGCTTACCCAAATTGGGGAATAAATCAGTGATAATGGTGGTTGTGGATCACCTTTCCAAGTATGCTCATTTCTACGCTCTTCAACACCCATTTACTGCATCCATGGTGGCTCAAATTTTCATGGACCAGGTCTTCAAGCTTCATGGCATGCCACACTCTATTGTTTATGATCGTGACCCGACTTTCACAAGAAATTTTTGGCAAGAACTGTTTAAGCTACAGGGAACCCAATTGCATCTCAGCACAACTTATCATCCCTAGACTGATGGTCAAATGGAAGTTGTCAACAAGTGTTTGGAAACATATCTGAGGTGTTTTTCCTCTGAAAAGAAACATCAGTGGGCTCAATGGTTACCCCTAGTTGAATGGTGGTACACCACTTCCTACCATACAACTACACGCATGACTCCTTTTGAAGTGGTATATGGACAGAAGCCACCTTCAGTTCTTTCATACTTACTAGGTACCTCGAAGGTCCAGGCGGTTTACCAAACACTTACAGTTCAGGAGGATATTCTTCATACCCTTAAATAGAACTTGGTCATGGCATAGAATCACATGAAGCAACAAGCAGATCAAGGTCACTCTGAACGTCAATTTGCAGAAGGGGATCAGGTGTTTCTGCGACTGCAACCATACAAGCAAACTTCCCTTAAGGCCAAGCATTGTCAGAAGCTAGCGCCCAAATTTTATGGTCCTTATATAGTTCTCAAGCATGTGGGACAAGTCATCTATCAGTTAGCTTTGCCTAGTCATTCGAAGCTACATCATGTTTTTCATGTTTCATTCTTAAAGAAGTTGATTGGAACTAGGTGCCAAATTCAAACCAACCTTCCAGAGTTAGCTGAAGAAGGATCCATTTGGCTATAGCTAGAAGTATTTTTGGACCAGCGTGAGCATCACCTGCATCAGAGAACCATCAAGAAAGTGCTATTCTAGTGGAAAGATATGTCTCCAACAGATGCCACTTGGGAACCAACTACCATTCGGCAGCAATTTCCACATCTCAAGCCTTGAGGACAAGGCTGTTTTAAAGGGGGCGAACATGTTAGGGTCCTAACCCGCACATAGGTAGATCAATAAATTCAAATGTAATAAAGGTCAATATTAGATAAGGCCTTTCAATAAAATAGAATAAGGTGGATGTAAGAAGACCTAATAGAAGCTTCCACTTTTAGAAGGATCTTCCTCTAGATGCTTCTCTTGATAGACATATTTAGTATAAATAAGGGTCGAGGGTATGAAAACCCTAGCTTGAATATTATTGTAACATAGTGCTTCTCGACTGGAGGTTTCCCCCTCGAAGAGGTCCGTGAACATTGCTTTATGAATCAAAGTGGTATTTATGTTGTTGTTCTTATATTATTTATGTGTTATTGTGGAGATTATGTTGATTATATTACTTTTATTCTGCCACTTCTAGCATTTTATTTATGTTCTGCGTACTTTTTATATCTGGTATCTTGCACTTTGCAGAGTATACCCAGAGGGTGCTTCCGTATTCGATTTTCACTTGCACCGATAAGTTTCTCTAGTGTTGGTTGGTGTAACTGTTCTTCCAACTAGTTAGTCGTTTGCTTAATTTTCCTTTAGGAACTTTTGGTGTGTGCTCTGTGCTCCCTAGTTTTCCATAGTGAGTTAGTCAGTTGTGTCTTTGGATATCTAACATAGGGTGGTAGACCACCCACTCTGTTGGTTGAGAGGACTTTTCAGTCTTTCTCTTAGAAACGTGGAGCCGCCTCTTTATAGGTGTTGTTTTGATAACACTGGTTCTTTAGAATCAGTGTGTGAGAATTTTACGGACTTGAACGATCCCATAAAGGGACAGCCTGTGCATAATATATTCATGGCTAAAGTTCCCGATGATACCAACCAAGGAACCCCTTCACAAGGGGATTCTTGTGCTTTTCCTTTCTTTAGAAACGTTGGTGTCCCTTTGATGGCCACTTTGTACATTCCTGGGTTGAATGTGGGACTACCGCTTTGGTTGGGTACCATTCTGAATGTCCCAAATGCTCTTGACACTTCTCAGTTAAGAACTTTATGTCATGGGAACCTTGTTGATGTTTCTTCATCAGAAAAGTCTTCTCCTCCTCCTTCTCCCGCCTCTGGTGAAAGTACAATTACTAGTAACTGGAAGTCTAAATGAAATAGAAAGAGGAAGAATAGGAATAAGAAATCACCAACCTCTGCTATTCATGTTGGAGATAGGTCGACAACCTATGCAAGTCACATTGAAGACCAACACCCAGCCTCTGCAAGTTATGTTGGGGGCACACACCCACCCTTTTCAATTCATGTTGGGGGAAAGAGTCCAGTCACTGCTAGTCATACTAGTAATAGATCTGTAGCCTCTGCAAGTCAAGTTATTGACCCATCACCAGCCGCTGCAATTCATGTTGGAGATGTGCAACCAACCACTTCTAGTCATGTTGGGGGCATTAATTCTGTTGAGAAACCTAGATAGATAGGACGTAAGACTAAGTTCCCATGTAATTTGTGCAAGGGAGATCACCTTACTCATTTGTGCCCTGACATTCCAGAGGTACAAATATTGTGGTCGCTGTCTGCAAGCTCTTCTGATTCTGAGTCTTTTGAGGTTTCCTCGCAGTCTATTCAACCATTGGTTGAGAAAGTGGTCATGCCAATGTAGTCATTGGCTGATCCCACTCCTCTTTTGGGGGGTGAGGTGCCTTTAGACCATGTAGTCTCTCAGACTATTCATCCATTGGTTGAGAAAGTGGTCATGCCAATGCAGTCATCGGCTAATCCCACTCCTCTTTTGGGGGGTGAGGTGCCTTTAGACCATGTAGTCTCTCAGCCTATTCAACCATTGGTTGAGAAAGTGGTCATGTCGATGCAGTCATCGACTGATCCCACTCCTTATTTGGGGGGTGAGGTGCCTTTAGACCATGTAGTCTCTCAGCCTATTTAGCCATTGGTTGAGAAATTGGTCACATCGTTGCAGTCTTCGGCTGATCCCACTCTTCTCTTGGGGAGTGATGCATCTACCAACTATGTTTTTAGGATTTCTAGTTCAGTACTTTCATAACAAGGGGGCACTCCACTCATTCTAAGTACACCCCCTCCAAGCCCTAGGATGGCTTCATTTGATTGGAATGACCTTGTTGAGCCTTGTCTTCCTTCTTCTACACCCTTTCAAATAAGGGTTGAAGTTAATTCGACAAACATTTATCGATGTATCATGGATGAAGGATCCTCCACGAGTATTTTATCCTCCTCGGTTTGGAAATTCTTGGTATCTTCTGAGCTTGTGTCATCTTCGCATGAGTTTTTGGCTTTTGACAGATTTTCTAGTGAATATTTGGGGGTTCTTCCTCAGTTTCCTATCTCGTTAGGTGGGAAGACTGTCTGTGTCGATGTTATAGTGGTGCAAGGCCCGTTATATTTCAATATGCTTCTTGGGAGTGATTATGTATATGCTATGAAAGCTATGGTATCTATGCTCTTCTGGGTGATGCATTTCCCTCACAATGGAAGCATTGTCACTATTGACCAATTGGCATCTGATAATCACCATCCTAATTCAGCGTTAGTTAAGGCTTCCCATTTATATATTCCTAGTGTTCATGTAGACTCCACCCCACCACGAGTTAGTTATGTGGCATCTTATCCTCAGTGTTCAATTGCTTCTAAGAAGGAACCTATGCAATCATGTTTTCCTTCTCGAGACTTGGAATCAACAATTGATCCATTGGTGTATCTAATGGGGGAATGGGAGCCCTTGATTCCCCCTCTTGGTCCAATTAGGCTTGAGTATCCTTCCAAGTTTGATCTCATTGTTTGTAGATCCTCAAGCCCTTGTGCGCATGACTCTTCACTGATAGAATTTGCCAGTCCTCGCCAAAACCTCCATCATCATATGGAGTATGGTCAGTTTACTTCACCCTTTGGGACTGTCGACCCTCATTTGCATGATTTCTCGGATTTTGAATTGCCTTCAAATAAGGCTATCCTTGAAGCCATGACTATGGTTTCTATACCGCGGGAGGACTTACACTGTGGTTTCTGTTTTCTTCCCTTTTGGGAGACTTCCCAAGTTGACTATCAAAGAGACACCTGGTCTTAGCCTAGCAGTGGGCTCTACCTGAACCAGTTTCATACATGAGTTTTAGTCCCCATGGAGTCTTCTTTAAGCCATTTTTAGACTCCCTAAAGATGAAAAGATTGTCAAGTGACCTTGTTTCTTCACTCATTAAATTGGTCCAGAAGAATGTTCCTTACACGGGTCTTATTTTAAGCCCTTTTTAGACCCTCTAAACATGAAAATAGTTCCAAGCGATCTTGTGGCCTTGCACTCTCATTAAACTGAAATTTGAAGTCACGTCTATCCAGCAGTAGTTTACCCCGTTTTCAGTCTTGACGGTCAACTGTAAAAACAAAGGTATACTCTAAGGAACTTTAGTTCTCTAGAAGAGTACTCTCAGGTATCATTTTAACCCTTTTTCAGGCCTAAGGGACTAAATGTATGAAAAAGGAACCCCCATGGAGTCCATAGTTAAGCTCTTTTTAGACTCCCTAAAATTGAAAAGATCTTCGAGTGACCTTATTCTTTCACACTCGTTAAAATGGTCCAGAAAAACATTCTTGGTGGAGTCCATAGTTAATATTTTTTAAGACTCCTTAAAAATGAAAAAATGGCTGAGTGATCTTGTCTTTATCACACTCGTTAAAATGGTTTTGAATAGATGTCTTTTCAATGTTAGTTTACCCCTTTTTCGAACTGACTAGACTACCTTGGAAAAAGGTACCCTAGTGGAGTTTCCTTTTACATTTTTTAGACTCTCTAAATATGAAAAACCACTGAGCTTACCTTCTATGGGCTTGTTAAACTCACATCGAAGGACGTTACCATTGTTTGTTTTATTAATCACATTTTCATACCCGCGTCTTTGGCCTAATGCCGGCTCCATGTTTCTCTCAACTGAACCATCTAAAGCATGCCTTATATGCAAGCCTTGTAGCACTTTGCCTCTGCATCTTGACACCTTTGGCCCCTGGAGGATTTTTTCAATTGTCCTTACTTTGAACATTAGTCTTGTCCCTGCACCCTAAACTTGTATGTTTGAAACACTCGTTCCTCCTTTGTAACGTAACATTATTTTCTTCTTTTTCCAAAATTATTGAAAAAAGACAAAAAAAATCAAATATGCCCTAAAAAGAGGAAGGGAAAAGTATTTTCTTTTTATTGGCAGCACAATGAGTCTCCCTTGGATAAAACACATATTTCTATTTGTTCGTCAAAATCTAGGATTTAATAAGACCTTAGGAAGTTGTTCTCACTACATAGAGTTGTGTCCTCCTTCATTTGGTCATTCTTCCAAACATATGGAGAGTTTGCATTGTGTCCTATCTCGTAAACTTATGTTAATGCCATGCTACCCGAGTCTCATCATTTGTCGTGCTTTTATCCAAGGGAATTTTTTACCAAGCCTGAGGCGACCCCTCTGCAGTTTGTCTCTTGCCCTCATACCTGGCCATCCTGAACATCCAATCAAGTCTTTGTTTGAAATCAATGAAGCCTTCAGTTTGATCATCAAGATTCTCTATTTCATGACCAAAGAGTCGTCGAAGACCTCTGGGTAGTGAATTCGTACACTCATATTACACTCCTACCTGAGTTTTGAAGATTTTGAAGTTGTTGCTCGAGCTCTGAAGACCTCATCTCCAGCCATCAAGCCTTACTAGCTTCTAGAAGATGGATACTCTACATGTATATCTTTTTTATTTCAAGATGTAGGTCCACTATGTATTGATCGTGACTACACTTTATATAGTTATATGACATGGATATATAGTGTATTTGATTGGTAGCCATGATTTTATTTTATCCCAATCATGGGTATGCTCACCTCGGTGAGACAATTATTCTTTTGCAGATGGCACCTCCTGATTTCTGGTCCTTGGGCTCACTTGTTTGACACATCGGTGAATATTGTTAATGTATTTTGGCCATCATATGCTCTTCTAACCTCACACATTAGGGAACATCTGTTATAACCCTAATTTTCACTAGACATGCTTACCTGGCATCAAGCCATCTCATATTCCTTCTTTGCTAAAACATTGTTGAACAACTCTTCTTAAAAACCCCTTTTATAAAGGCCCACTCTCCCTGCTACATTACTGCATGCGTGTACATGCTAGTTGACCCAAGAGAGTCTGCGTGTACCTACAAAAGAACGAAAAAAGGAAATTTGTTGATGGAACACGCATATTTGGGTAAGTTAACTAAACCTTTCAGTTATGCATGGTTATAAATTAGACCAAATACCTAGCTTCTTCTAGCCTATAAAAGAAGGGTTAGGGGTCCCATTTAGAAGAGGAGAATCATAGTAAAGAAACTATACATGATTGTGCATTCCCTTTGTCCCAACCTATAGCCATCCTTATGAAAAGAGAAGTATAGAGCAAAGAAGTTGGAGGACAGTTGAAGAGGAGCCCAGGAACAGGTTCATGGAGTAGTGGTCGGCTTCATCATTGTAAGTTGATTTATTGAAGTTGATAATAAAGAAGTACTTTTCCCATCCCACCATATGAGTTTTTCATGGTTTATTGAATACATGTTGATTAAATCTCTAACCCATTAATCTGTAGATCAAATTCATGTGGAGTTCTTTGTCTGTCTTGTGTGAATGAAGGTTAGCCTTGGGAGGAGAGTTGCAGTCAAAGAGAAACCAAGCGTGAAGAAGGTCGATATCAAATGCCTGAAATAAGGTATGCTCAATTGATCTTCTTAACTATGTATTTGCTTAAGAATAATGGGGATTAGGTCTGGGATGACGGTAGAAAGTAAGAATCTTTAGGCCTTTTCTGCATGCATGATAAAACCCTAAGTTCTAGTCCATAGGGGGATTTCCCACCCACAATAGTGCATAATGTATTTCATGTATCATTATTAAAGAAATATGTTCCTGAATCTAAGCTCACAATTTATTGGAATGTGATCTAGGTGGATCATGAAGGGGATTTTCAGGTGTAACTAATACTCATCCTGGACTGGAAAATAAAAGTGCTTAGGAAAAAATACATAGGGATGGTAAAGGTTCAATGGACTTGTTAAAATTATGAATATGTTGCATGAGATCATGAAGAAAACATGTGGGAAGAATACCCATAATTTTTTTATAGTTTTGAAGGAAACAAAATGAAAGACTCCATTTTTAGCAGCTAGAGTTCTGGAACCACATCTCAGAGTCATATCCAAATGTGGCAGGGACCCTGGTAAGAGAATGTCTCATTCCTTGGGTTAGATCGGATAAATGGATGGTATATCCATTTAGTTAAGTCTAATAAATGAATGGTTCATTCCTTGGGTCGACGAGTTGAAAGGAACATGACATTATGGTTGGAATTGTTGTTGTAGTCGTTAAATTACATAATTTATATTTCTAAGAATTGTGATGTAAATTTTGATATATGTATATCAACATAGAGTTCATCGATGATGAAACACAATTTTAGGGGAGGGGGAATGTAACATCCCCAATATAATCCCCATTTTAATTAATGCTTATGCAGATATAATGTGTGGCTACGACCAAAGTGATGTGATATATGAATTGTATTTCTATGTTTTAATAATAAAATGTTATGTCAACTGCTAAGGGGACATGGAAAAATATGGGGGATAAATTAATTCATAAGAGAGGGGAGGGTATAGGATAATTACCAAGAGGTGTAACACCCCATTTTCCCCCAAGACTGTAATTATGCACAAACTTCATATATTTATGTTATAAGGCATGCAATTATGTTTGATTTAATATAAACACCAAACCACTTTCTGAGAGAGAGAAACCTTGATAGTATTGGCCATGATACACCAGAGAAAATTGATGAGGCATGGACTGATTGAATGATTGAGTGAGGTGGAATTGAGATTTAATAGTGAAGAAAATAGGAAGCTTGCACAACAAGCTAATCTATGATTGCAAAAATAAAAATACACCTACCAACATACCATACATATATGAAAATTCACATGACAATTAAAATAAGTCACAAAGGCGGTTGGGTGTAACATACCCCTCCATCCTAGGGTCAGGGCATGCTACCAAAAAAATATACTCTGTTCAATATTTGATACCAATTTGTAATGTACCCCACCATCCCAGGGCCAGGGCATGCTACCAAAAATATCTACTCTGTTCAAGCTCTTTTTTGGTGTATAAATATGCTTAGTATATTACACTCATTTATATGTCAATCAGGGATTCGTAATCAAAATATTTTTTACATTATATGTGCCGAAAAAAGTTAACATATCTATGTCTTTTGTATCTATATTAAGAAAGAAATAATTAATAGCATAACACTTTGTTCCTAGAATATCTGAATGCTTCACACAACTTTAAACTCAGAAGATAAAACTGATAAAAAAAATCTCAAACACACACTCAATTGAAAAGGCTCTTTCTTAGATGAAAAGTCTGTTCATTACAGGATCATGAAATGAAGAGATGAACTTAAGATCTTGTTCTCTGTAGCAATTAAAAAAGTAATCAACAATCCACTTTATTCACTCTTAGAAAGAAATCAATCATAACTTTATTAATTCCAATCAAACCTTCTTTAATACAGGAAAAAATCAATGTGATTGAGAGACTTCATTATATGCAACATGAAGGTGTGAGATGAAGTCTTATGGTTCTTGTACCTACTAAGAACACCACAATTATAAATTCAAAACAATAACATTTTATTTCTTAACAATCCCACACATCTATCAAACTCTTATCAATTAAATAACAATCTGCAAAAATGGAAATGGAATCATATACTTTGTTCAATGTCTAACCATTTACTCACACTGATTCAAAATCAAATAAATATGTACTATACTTAAAATTCATTTAAAATCATTTACAACACACAACTATTAAATGTTCACACTCACACAATTGACTTACAACACACAAAGACATGTACAGGGAGGTTTACCTTGGTTGGGGTGGTGGGCCCTTGTTGAACCAACAAGGTACCTCTAAAGAGATAACTAACTAAAACACTTTACTCATGCTCATGAATTTGCACAAAAGATCATTTATATTCCTTCAATTTATCAATTGAATCAACAGTTCAACATTACATTCAACATAATAATGTATATCATCCTTTACTTACTACTTTCTCATTACTTCCTATCATATATACAACATCCCTTATAAAGAAGGTGAGCCATTATTACCAAGATCTAAAGACAATTATCAAATGGTTTTAAAATATTACAAATGGTAATTCATATAGAATCTCTAGGGATGGACTTCATCCTCATGACACAAAGTGCATGAGCGATGAAGTTTATCGAGATCTCAAAAACTACTTCAAGAGACTTCTATCCAACTAAATTCTTGGATTCACCACCAACATACTCGTTCAACATGTAAATCTTGTAGACAGGGGTTTAGTACCAGATGAACATAGTCACGACCATGGGTACCAGACCAGCAAAGGTAGTTTTGGAATAGATGCGAGGCTCATACCGGATGAGGCATTGATTTGGTGGTATTGGATGATGCACTGAGCTGGTGATACTGGATGAGACGTTGTGTGGGTATTACCGGAAGAACCATTGTGCTAGTATCGAAATAAGCGTTGAACGGGTAGTATCGGAAGAAGCACTGCAGAGTACCGGAATAGGTGTTGAACTGGTAGTACTGGAATAGATGGAATAGCGGAGTACCAAATCAGTGAGGTACCAGATTATGTGGAGTACTGGATCAGTGAAGTACTGGACCCTGCAAAGTACCAGATCAAATGATTGTTTTAGTACCGGATGGAGTTACTTAAGAGTCAAAGTAGTTAGGAGCATAAATAATCAACCATTTAATTCGATTTAATCAAGAAAATCAAACAAATCATGCTTTAACATAAGTTACCTCTCTATGCACATGGACACGGTCATAAAGTGAGTTTGTGGAGGGAATGGTCAATCATATACACATATCATAAGTAAAATAGACTCAGATAGAGGATAAATATGATAATAGAAGTGTCAAAATGGAGACTCAACATTTCCCCCATGTTAAATTCATTGCATGTCCTCATGCAACAATATCAAAACTGATACTCAAAATTGTGCAAAAATGAACCATTCCCCATCATTTATCTGGCTGTAGTATGTTAAGACCAGAAGCTTCTCTCCTAAGTTCCTTCTTAATCATCCTAGTGTATTGGATCAAACATAAAAATTTGTTGATTTTAGCAGAGACCTCTTCTTGTGCATCCTGTAACCTTAGGTTACATTATTTTAATTATGCATTCTCTGCCTTAATTTTCCTATCCAACACTTGGTACTCTATAAATTTTTGTTTAAGCTTCTCATTCTATTTTGTCAGCTTCCCAATATTCACTATCAATTGTTGTTTGCTCAGAGAATTGTCAGGATCAGATGTGGTTGTTTGTTCAATCACCTCCTCTCAGGCTTCCTTCTCCTTTCTTATACCTCTCAAGGTTTCTGTCACCAATCCCTCAGTATCACTAATTGTACCTCCATATCCACTTTCTTTCTCTAGGGAAGTCAGAATGTCAATAGGCTTTTCTGAAAGAGAAGGCATATGTGGAACTGTTATTTGTTTAGCCATTCTCTTGGTGGTTCTTCGAACAAGAAGTGAGACTTCCTCAGATTTTTTGATAGGGGTGGAAGTCTCCTCAAACAACTTGTTCTTCTTCATTTTAATAGTAGTTATAGGCCTATAAACGTGTTTCTCTTGTGTCGATTTTATTTTCAACTTGGAGGACTGAAGTGTGGGTTCTGGAGTCTACCTTAGTTTCACATTCCCTACTTCCACTCTGGAGGACTGATATGTAGGCTCTGAGATTTTTTTCCTTTGAGCCTTCCTCATTTTAAGCTTCCCCTTACTTCCACTTTTCATTTTAGAAGTTTCCTCCAACTCACTAATTAGTTCTTGAGGAGACACAATATCTGCTTCAGGAGTCTTTTCCAACTCCTTAACTGATTATTGAGGGGACTCAATAGTTACCTCAGGGACATCATGTGAAACTTCATGTTGACCTTTCTTCTTCCTCTTTCACCTCTCACTTTGTGGAAATTGATATTTAGGACTCGAGGCTGGACTAGGTACTTTATACTGGGAAGGCTTCTCCTTCTTAGATGTAGTGGGATCCTCTAGGATTAGTTCTGTTGGCACACCTTTATTTTGACCCTTTTTCCTTCTCTGAATGTTGAGTTCATGGGTCTTTTCCAATTTTCTAGTTGGCTCTAGTGATAACTAAATGGTTGCTTCAGGAGCACTATATGATTTCTCACCTTGCTCAGACTCCTTACTATTCTATCTTTTAGCTTTTGGAATCAAGGTTGGACTTATTTTCTGAGATTGAGAGTCTTTCTTCTTTTTGGATGCAGTGGGATATTCCACAACGGACTTATCTTTCTCCAATTCATCAATAGGCTGGGATGAGCTAGGTGTAATAGTGTCTTCTTCACCCTTGAATTTCTTCCCTTTGTTTTTCTTTGTCTTTTTGCTGGACCCCTCACTGTGTACTTATGTTTCTTGTTCCTTTATAGATTTAGACACTCCTTCCTAGGAAAAATTATGTTGGAGTAGTTACTTCCAACTACTGCCTTGTTTCCTCAAGGCATGGAAAACCAAAATTGTGATTAGGTCATGGTGATCGAGGTTGGTTTCAAGTTTCTTGGAAGCTGATTTAACTCCTCTCACCATTTTATTTAAACTCATCCATAGGAAGTGAGGAAAATCAATTTGTGGCCCTCCTTCAAAATGTGACAAAAGTTTCAAATGGTATAGGAAGGTTATTGCATACCTCCTCTTGCAGGTGAGAAATATCTACAAACTAATGAGAATCATCCAATATTATTCTTTGAAGCAACTTCGAGGAATGACCTTAGTCTAATCAGGGTCTTGATGTTCTGGCCTGAGAAATTTTTGACAAAACTTTCTGTCAACGATCACCCCCTTGAAGTATTTTTCTCCAGATGAAGGGAGGTATGTAGCCTATGCTATGGTGGCCTCTGAAATCATCTAACATCATCAGAATCATAGTTTGACATGCATAAATATGCAGCTTAATTCACTTGTATGGAATGATGTTAGATCATGGGATTATGACATTTCTCTACCATATAAATGGAAGGCATGAAATTGATCCTGTTAGAGACACAATTACCTTGTACTTTAAACACTTCAGGTGTATAGGAATGATTTCTTCACAAGAAAATGTATATGAGGACTTGCAAAAGTTGATGGTAGGGAGTGTGCCATAATTGAGAGTAACCACATCTTTAATACATAATTAGTCTAATTCCTTAATAAAATGAAAAATTGTTGATTTTATACGTCCTATTACTTGAAACACTGAAATTAAGCAGCAAAAACTTTGAATATAGGATAAGGACTACCAACAGCTCATTACCAGTACCATATCACCTTAGTACTGGATGAAAATAGAGTTTTTCTCAGTACCAAAATAGCACATACCTTCTCCTTTAGTACCAGATGAGCAAAAATATTCTCCTACAATACCAGATGAACACAAAGTTTTGCCCAGTACCGGATGAGCACAGACCTCCTCCCACAGTATCAGATGGATGCAGAGTTTTTCCCAGTACTGAAAGAACACAAACCTCCTCCCACAGTACTGGATGAGCACATAGATTCTCCTACGGTACTGGATGAACACAGAGTTTTTCCCAGTACCATATGAATGCAAACCTCCTCCCATAGTACTAGATGGACGCATATTTTATCCCAGTACCATATGAGAACAGAGGCAAACATTGTTTGCAGTATCAGATGAACACATATATGTTTTCTAGTACCATATGAGCACAGATGAAAACATTGTATTCCGATACTCAAGGGGAATGTGACAAGGTATCTGGTGGTAGTGCTCTGTAGACTAAAACTTTGTAGGATGCACTTTGTAGAAGTTTCTTGTGTTTTCTGATGTTATGGAAGAGGACCCATGATTCGATTCTACTGAAAGACCATGTAGGTGGAACAAATACCAACACTTGATACAGGAACTCTAAATTTGTAGTGGAAGTTTCAGAAAACAAGTCAAAATAATTCAATGACTCGACTCCAAACTCTGTAACGTGAAGGTAATCTGTAGCTGGATGACCACACGTTGTGATTCTGAATCCTTCTCTAATCAGTGCTCATGTTGCCACTTTCTTTTTATTACAAAAATAATATACCTAACTACTACTTTTCTGTGGATTTTTCTCGAGCCCAGATTATTTAATGCTCACTGGTGTTTTCAATTTTAAAGACTCTGGAAAACATAAAGAAAAATCCATCTACTGTCCCGTGGATTTTTCTCGAGCCCAGGCCAGTTCCTACTCTCCGGTATTTTCAATTTTTAGGAGTCTGAAAAACTTAAAGAAAACTCCATATACTGTTCCGTGGATTTTTCTAGAGCCCGGGCCAGTTCCTTCTCATTGGTGTTTTCAATTTTTAGGAGTCTGGAAAACTTAAAGAAAACTCCAATGATCTACCAGGGCTGGATAAAGGGTAGACCTACACTTGGAATATGTCCTCCTTATTCATTTATCTACATGATAACACAATCAACTTTTTGTTTTTGTTAGTAACATCAGAAGTTCTATCTAATGACACACCTATTTAGTATTTACAAATACGTACAAAGCCAAAGTAATTCACACAATCAAACTTACTGTGGTGGATCAATAGGAGGAGAAACCCCCTTTCTTACCAGTTTCATTTCAGATTTCTAAAGAACATGTTTGAAAAAATGCTCTTTGGATGGAGGCTTATGATAAACCTTCAATCGATGCCCAATAACAACAAAGGGAGTTTGATTCTCATCAATATTATTTATCCTAATTGAACCATTGTCATAAACTGTATCAAATTCATAGGGTCCCAACCATATAGCAAACAATTTACCTTTAAAATTATTGAACCTACTATCATACAGGAGGGCCCAATCCCCTGACTGAAAAGACTTATTCTTGATGTACTTGTCATACCATTTAGTCCTTTGTTCTTGTACAAGGGTGGTACTTTGAAGAGAATATTGTCTGATTTCATCAATCTCATTCAACTATAATAGCCTCTGTTTTTTAGCCTCATCCATATCCATCCCTAGTTGCATGGCAGTCCTGGATGTTTTTACCTGAAATTCTATGGGAATCAACACCTGATTCCCATACACAAAATCACAAGGTGTATGGCTTGTTGTGTTTCTCCAAGCTTTCCTATAGGCCCATAAGGCCTCAACAAACCTATCAACCCAGTCTTTATGATGCAGCTAAATAGTCTTGGTAAGAATAACCTCTATCTCCTTGTTAGTTGATTCCACCTGCCCATTTGCTTGAGGGTGATAAGGAGAAGATTTTATATGTTTTATTATGTACTATTCAATAAGAGTTTTGAAAAAATTGGAGGTGAATTGGGTTCCTTGGTTAGTTACTATTTCTTGAGGTACACCAGAATGAGTAAATATTTCTTCAAAGAGAAAGTCTACAATAGATTGTTCATTAGAAGAATATAAATCTTTATCTTCCACCTATTTGGTTACATAATCTGTGTAGACCAAGATGTACTTCTTCCTTCGAGACATAGGGTTAATGGTTCCTACAAAATCCAAAGCCCATTTTTCAAAAGGTTCAATTACTACCTGATCTTTGAGGGGCATCTCATCAACTGCAGTATGTTTTCCCATCCTTTGGCTATCATCATAGTTGGTCACATACTTCTTTTCATCCTTGAAAATAGTTGGCCAATAGTATCAAAACTGTAAGATCTTGTATGTTGTCCTTTTATTAGAAAAATGGCCTCCACATGGACTATCATGACATTCTTTGAAGATATCATGCATATCATCCTCCCGAACACACCTTCTGATCACCAAATCAGGCCCAGTTCGGTATAAGAAATCATCATGCCACATGTAATTGGAACTTAGCTGGATAATTCTTTGTTTTTCTTGGGAGGATAGATTTTGAGGTAGATTTCTTGTTACAATATAGTTGGATACATCTGAATACCAATGAATGTAAGTAGAAATTGAAAAAAAAATCTCATCTAGAAAATCATCATCTACTGGAGTATTATCACCTGTATGAATGAGTCTAGAAAAGAAATCAACAACTAAATTATCTTTTCCAGGCCTATCAATAATGGTGATATTGAATTATTGCAATAATAACAACTATCTAGTCACTCTAGCATTTGCAACAGGTTTTTTCATTAAGAATATGATGGTTGAATGGTCGGTATGTACAAAAAATTGATACCTTGTTATGTAGTGTCTAAACTTGTTAATGGCATGTACTACTGACAAGAATTTTTTTCAGTGACAGTGTAATTTACTTCAGTAGGTGAAATATTCTTGCTGACAAAGTATATAGCATATGGAATCTGGCCTTTCCTTTGTCCTAAAACAACTCCCAAAGTTGTATCTAAGGCATCCGTGCAGATATGAAAAGGAAGAGACCAGTTTGGTCCTATCAAAAAAGGGGCACTTGAAAGATTTTTTTTTTAAATTTCAAAGGAGATTTGACATTGTTCATTCCAACAAAATTCAGCCTCTTTTGCTAACAATTTGAATAGTGGGGCAGCTAGATTTGTAAAATTTTGAATGAACCTCCTATAGTAACCAACATGCCCTAAAAAGCTTCTGACTTCTTTCTGTGAGCTAGCGATTTTTATTTGGGAAATGATGTCAATCTTGGCAGGGTCTACTCTTATTCCAGTACCGGAGATGTGGTGGCCCAAAACAATTTCTTCAGTGAGCATCATTCTAGATTTTTCATGATTGAGGGAAAGCTTGGTTTGGAAAGCTTGGTTTCTTTACACCTAATCAGTACTTTCTCAAAATTGTCCAATGCCTGCTGGAAATCATCCCCATATACTATGAAGTCATCCATGTATAATTATACATAGTCATGGGTCAAACCAGATAAAATGACCAAGACAACCCTTTGAAAGGTAGTAGGGGCATTACACAAGACAAAAGGAAGAACCCTATAGGAATAGGTCCCCCATGGGTGAGTAAATTTGGTTTTGTCCTGGTCTTCTGGTGAAATTTGGATCTGAATGTAACCACTGAACCCATCCAAGAAAGAAAAATGCATCTTCCTAGACAAAGTGTCCAAGACCTGGTCTATGAAAGGAAAAGGAAAGTAATCTCTATAGGTATCCTTGTTCAATTCTCGAAATTCCACACAAATCCTCCATTTACCATTTTTCTTAGGAACAATAACTAATGGGGATACCCACTTTCTATCTGATATAGGGTAAATAAAATTGGTCTGTAGGAGTTTCTGGAGTTCTTCTTTCACTGTGTCTTTCAAGGTTGGATTCATTCTTATTTGGGATTTCCTAAAATGTCTGATTCTATCATTAGTGTAAATATGATGCATACAAGTGCGTGGGTGGATCCCTTTCATGTCAGATTAATCCCATGCAAAAGCACCAGATTTCCCTTGAATCATTTGAATCAATTTTTGTTGTTGATTTGTTTCTAGACTAGCATTGATGTACAAGGATTTTTCAGGGCTGATTTCAACAGCCTATACATCAGATTGTTTTCCTTCATCTACTTGTGAAATGGTGGCTACTATAGAGGTGGAGGGGTGCCATATTTCCTGGAATTCAAAGCTGAAGATATGTGTGTATTTAGGAAAATATTGAGGGTATTCAATGCATTCTGTATTAGCCAAAAATAAGATTAATATTTGTTCTTAATTTTTCTCTTGAACTCCTTTTACTTGTTTGAGTGTCAACAAGGGTTGAGTACACTCTTTCTCCCCATAGAGATTACCCAACCAGAGAGGAACTTTAGTGGTTGGTTGGGAAGGAGGAAAGAGGATAATTTTTTGACTTTGGGTGCCATTGGAAATTGTCATCTCTCTATACTGACAACTAATAAACGCATCAACAGTGGCCAAAAAAGGTCGGCCAAGAACTACTAGATGTCCTGGATTGCAGGATTTGGGATGAATCACTAAGAAATCCATGGTGTATTCCTAAGAGGCTAAAGTAACTGTTATATCATCTAGACTTCCTGTTGGGTTGATGATTGATTTGTCTGCTAATTCTAACAAAGTCTGTGTTGGTATTAGGTGATTTAGTTTCAACGTTTTCATGGTGTCAATTGACACAACATTTACTGATTCCCCTAGATCAATAAGTGTGTTTGTAAAAGAAACACTGTTAATATCTATGGTTACACTGGGTTTCCCGGATCATTATATTTGGATGGAATTTCTAATATAAATTTTGATAATTGTCCAACCACCTATATAACAAAAGGCTCCTTCCTCTTCCTCCCTGGAATTTTAATGCAAATATCCCTTAATATCTTAGCATAAATAGGCATATCCTTGATGGCCTAAAGTAGGATAATCTTTACACATATGATTTTAAGTTCAGTCTCTAGATTATGTCCTAGAGGTACCTCAGATTTATTCACAAGTAAAATTTATGGATAAGGGGGAGGATTAGTTTTCTAAGGCATTTATGTTGGGTGAGGAGGAGTTTCGTGTTGTACAGGGGTGTTTATTTCTTTGCCTAATTGGTTATCCATTTGTTCTTCTTCTTGAATTGCTTGATTATTTGTTTGTTATTCTTCTTGCATAACCACAGTGGGATTTGGTTTATTTACAACCCTCCCTGATATTATTTCAATTCCATTAAATGAAGCAGGACTTATCACATAAGTGGGGAAGGTTTGTACTTCAATATTTTGTACAGACTATGTAGGTCTATTATTTGGATTAGGAATGGGTTGTGCAGGAATAGGGGTAGGCCGAGGAGGGTTTGGGAGAGGTGCATCTTGCATTTATTGTTGCAGATTTGTGTTCATAGGTAGTGCAATTTGTTGCTGCAGCTATGGAGGTGGAGGAAGAGCAGGGGGATTAAATACCGGTAGAAACTAAGAAATATTGGAAGGGTATTGTGAGTAGGTGGGAAAGGTTGTTGGCTGAAAGGTAACATTCCCATATGTAGACCCTCTAAATCCTTGTTGTCAACACTGGATTTGTGGTTGTTGAGGAGACCATTGAGGATAAGACATTGGAGGTACCTATTAATATCATGAATATTGTGTGGTAGGGTCTACAAACATATTGGGATCTTGTTGTCTCCATGTCCTTTTGGGGGGATATTGTGTTTCATGAGGTTCTCCCCCTCCCTTGAAAATGGATTTAAGTCCAGGTAAAGAAGGGCACTCACTGGTAGGGTGATATTATGTACATAGGCCACATATTTCGATAACATTAACGGGGCATTCCTTTTTAGGATGCCTTTTCCTACACCGAGGATAGAAAATTTCCAAAGTAGCATTTTATTCTTATCGTTTTCTTTTAATTTTGATGGTATCAAGTTGGGAACTAATGGTGTTTAGGATGTCTTTTTTGAATTTTTCTAGTAGATTCCCCAATTCAATCCTAGTAACACCTCCTAGTGTGGGTTTAGTAATTTTGTTTGTGGGATCCCTTACACTTTTTCCTGTTTTGGCTTGACTGCGGGAGTATCTTTTACAATACTTTGCAATGTATGCAAATGTCTTTTGGTACACCTCTAGAAATCATGAGTTTTAGTACTTCAATGCAGTCATCCCTCACACATTTTAGGAACATGGTCCTAACTGTGTCTGTGTCTAAGGGAAATTTCTTTTTCTTTTGGTAGTTGTATAGGAACCTTTCTAGGTAATCTTCCAAGATTTCTTCCTCAGATTGTTGAATTTTAAATATGTCATTTCTAGCATCCCTAAGTCTAAAATAATATTTATATTTATGGAGGAAAGTATCCTTCATACCATCCCAAGATAATATAGTGTGTTCTCCTAGGCTCATAAACCACCTTAATGCTGAGTCTTTTAGTGTAGCTAGAAAGAGTTTTAGTTTTTGTGCATTATTAGTGTAATTATAACTCCTACATAGTATATAAAATTCAAACAAAATGAATAAGGATCCTCTATTGACATACCATTGAAGTGAGGCAGTGAGGAAAATGGAATATTCTTCATAGCAATGTCTCTGGCGATGTCTAGTATTGGGAATCCAAATGTATCTGTTTCATTGTTCGCATTTCCTTCTTCATCTTCAATGTCTCCAAATAACACTTTGTAGGGTTCCGGTGATGTCTCCCCACTAACTGATGGTTCAACCACTAGGTTGTTTGGTATATCTAACTATTCCAATACCTTGTGTGTTTCCCCAATGGCAGATGCAGCTTCCTCTATCACTACCTCTTTCTATTTTCCAGCTCCTCCTTCTGATGGGGTCACCAGTGCTTCCCCTCTTTCTTGTTGTATTATGATTTCAATCTGAACTGTGGCTTCATATTTAGTGCCTTTGGTTGTTGTTTCAATTGCTTCCTTTGAAATTTCTCTTATGTGAATTGTTCCTGCCAGGGATGATTTTAGGGGCTAAATTTCTCTCATGGGATAATTTTCCATGGTTTTTCCAAAAAAGAGATTCACTATTTTAAAAATAATTCACCCAAATTCTATAGGATAAAATTATTTTACCTTAAAAATCACCAAAAAATTATAAAAACTATATAAAATCCTTAAGAATTTGAATATTTTTACAAAAATATTGCCTCATAAAAGAGAAGAAACTCTATTACTAATGAAACAAGAAATTTTAACTACTAAAGGTAAGAGGAAAACCTGACTTTGGAGCAACCCCACCAAAGTGGATGCGCAGGTTCTTACCTCTCGTCTTATCGTCTTCTCTCCACCCTCAAATTTTCCTTAAATCCAATCCAAACTCATCAAACCAATCAAACTCAAAATGCTACCTATTACCATTTACAACTCCCCGACAATGACACCAAAATGTTGGTGTATAAATATGCTTAGTATATTACACTCATTTATATGTCAATCCGGGATTCGTAATGAAAATAATTGTTATAGTATATGTGTCGAAAAAAAGTAACCTATCTATGTCTGTTGTATCTATCTTAAGTAGGAAATAATTAATAACATAACACTCTATTCCTAGAATATCTTAATGATTCACACAACTTTAAACTCAAAAGATAAAACTGAAAACAAAAATCTCAAACAAACACTCAATTGAAAAGGCTCTTGCTTAGATGACAAGTCTATTCATTACAAGCTCATGAAATGAAGAGATGAACTTAAGATCTTGTTCCTTGTAGCAATTAAAATAGTAGTCAACAATCCACTTTATTCACTCTTAGAATGAAATTAATCATAACTCTATTAAGTCCAATCAAACCTTCTTTAATAAATCAATATGATTGAGAGACTTCATTATATGGAACATGAAGGTGGGAGATGAAGTCTTATGGTCCATGTACCTACTAAAAACACCACAATTATAAATTCAAAACAATAACATTTGTTTGCTTAACAATCCCACACATCTATCAAACTCTTATCAATTAAATATCAATCTGCAGAAATGGAAATGGAATCATCTACTATGTTCAATGTCTAACCATTTACTCACATTGATTCAATATCAAATAAATCTATACTGTACTCAAAATGAATTTAAAATCATTTACAACACACAACTATTAAATGTTCACACTCACACAATTGACTTACAACACACAAAGACATGTACAAGGAGGTTTACATTTGTTGGGGCAGTGGGCCCTTACCGAACCAACAAGGTACCTCTAAAGAGATAACAGACTAAAACACTTCACTCATGCTCATGAATTTTCACAAAATATCATTTGTATTCCTTCAATTTATCAATTGAATCAACAGTTCAACATTACATTCAGCATAATAATGTATATCATCCTTTACTTACTACTTTCTCATTACTTCCTATCATCTATACAACATCCCTTATAAATAAGGTGAGCCTTATTTATGAATATCTAAAGATAATTATAAAATGGTTTTAAAATATTACAATTGGTAATTCATATCAAATCTCTAGTGATGGACTTCATCCTCCTTACACGAAGTGCATGAGCAATGAAATCTATCGAGATCTCAAAAACTACTTCAAGAGACTTCTATCCAACTAACTTCTTGGAATCACCACCAACATACTCGTTCAACATGTAAATCATGTAGACGAGGTTTTAGTACCGGATGAACAAAGTCACGACCATGGGTACCGAACTAGCACAAAGGTAGTACCGAAATAGACGTGAGGTTGGTACCAAATGAGGCGTTGAGCTGGTGGTACTAGATGAGGCGATGAGCTAATGGTACCGGATGAAGCATTGTGTGGGTAGTACCAGAAGAACCCTTGTGTTGGTACCGGAATAGGAATTGAATGGGTAGTACCATAAGAATCATTGTAGAGTATCGAAATAGGTGTTGAACTGGTAGTACCATAATAAATGGAATAGTGGAGTACCGAATCAGTGAGTTACCAGATCTTGCGGAGTATCGGATCAGTGAAGTACTGGACCCTGCGGGGTACCAGATCAAGCGATTGTTGCAGTAGTAGATGGATCTTCTTAAAAGTCAAAGTAGTTAGGAGCATACATAATCAACCATTTAATTCAATTTAATCAAGAAAATCAAACAAATCATGCTTTAACATAAGTTACCTTTATATGCACATGGACAAGGTCACAAGTGGGTTCGTGGAGGGAGTGGTCAATCATATACACATATCATAGGTAAAATAGACTCAGATAGATGATGATATAGGATAATAGAAGTGTCAAAATGGAGACTCAACACTCTGATACCAGTTTTTAATGCCGCAAGACTTCTACTGGGTAATGTCACCTGAAGTAAATACAAAACAAACTTCTTATTCTGTTATATATAATCAAAGTTGTCCATACCCAAGAATATACATGCTAGGCTATGGAACACAGAACTCTTTGTGGAACATCATACATATATGCTTCAACAAATAACATGCATTCTATATATATACACAAATTAATGTGGAATTCACATAAATTATCTACAAACAGCTCATACAAGCAATAATATAACTATCATGACATGTACAGGTTACACAGCCTAAATTAACACAAAATTGGTACTTGTTATTTTATGACAGCCACCGACTATGTGCAGACCTTCCACGAACCTTTTATCCTTGGACCATGCTGCTCCAAGCTATCAACAGTGGGTCACCACCGAGTTGGGACTAAAATCCACCCAGGGTAAAGGGAATCCTAGGCTATGTTGAGGCTACGAAAAATTGCACAATGCAATAGGAAGGATTCCCTCCCATGATCCTACTTATTCCCACTGCTCACAAAATCACATTCCCCACATTCCTTTCCCACCCCAAGAATATACACCTTCATTGTTCCACAGTCCACCGACTGCTCCACTTCCCTTCCAGGGCTTCAGCAACAGGCCAAATCAGGAATTCTTAGAGCTCTGTGGTTGTTGTTGGACTCCCTCCAGAAGAAATCACTTCCCCAACAATCTCTCTCGCATGGAGAGAGTTTCTCATAGGCATGGAAACCTTATTATTTTATCCATGGGCCTGAATACCGACCTATTCAAATCCACAAGCCTGGCAACCTGCTTCTTTAGTCCAGATCCTAAGCCAAACAGTTAATAACAACAACAAAATAGGGTATGGGATCTTGTAATGACAACAAGCAACATTGATCCAGAGGAAAACATGGGAATCTACAAAAAAATGGCTAGGGGCGCAATATGGCTCAGGTATGGTGCAATCGTTTTGTGCCTCACAAGAAAAAAGGGTCATCTTCATGGGTTTGTAGGTTTTAGAGGTTGCAGAGGTCAACAAAGGAGTAAATGGCTCCCTGTGTGAATTTTCAATGTCTTCATGTGTGCATGAGTGGGGATCCTATAAAGAATGGTGATCGAACACCCACAATGATGGATTCCCCCCCATAAAACTGTATGCACCTAGGTTGACACATGGATATATTTGGAGCTCATTCCTCTCCACTTGGATTTCATTCCTTTCCCCATAGGAACTTTAGATAACAAGTTTTATTCCCCAAACCTTAGTATTTTAGGAAAATACATTATAATATTCTCTTAGGTTAAGCCCTCAATCTTATCCCTATCCCTTTCCCTTACCTGTGGATCTTATTCCCCCATAACACTTTCTTCGTGGTCAGTCTACATGCAACAATGTAATTTTATTAATGATGTAGTATTTACATATACAAAAACCAAGCTCCTTGGCCTTCAACATCTAGGCTCTTCAGCCTACTAAACACATAAGCCTCCCAAATTATAAACACTTGGCTCACCAGCCTATAAAAATCATTAAAATTTAGCAGGGGCTCAACATTGGGGTATTACAATACCCTCCCCTTATTTATGCATTGTCCTTAGTGCATCTTACTTACATCATATCAACAAGATTTCCAAAATCTTCAAAATGATGTGGGTATTGTTCCTACATAGCATCTTCATGCTCCCATGTTGCATCCTCAGGACCGTACCAGGTGTTGACGGGTCTGAGATCCCATTATTTCAACAGTAGGAACCAAACCCGCCTTAGAGGCCCAATTAGACTCTGCAGCATTTGATGGTGGAATGGTTGTCCAAATCTTTCGATCTAGCTAATTTATCGATGGGCTTTACTTGGTGATTGACAGGATGTCTTTCTACAAAAGTTCCTCCTTGAGATTAAAGGTTCTATTTTTGTCTTTTATTTTATTAGATGAGTCTGATAAAATGACTTACTCTACGCAATTAATCTTTAAAATTATAACTAATATGTTTCATAGTGGAAGCCCCTCTATGCTTAAATAATAAGATTGAAGGGAGCTCTAACTAGATAGTTCATAAGGCACAATACTTTCTAAGGTTTTTCAAATGCAGTAGCAAGCTAAGTGGGCTTGATTGTGGGGAAAACTCCATATTTAAGCATGCTTGAGCCAGAAGTGTCTTGGGATGGGTGACCACCTGGGAAGTCCTGGTTACCGGTTGCAAGCCCCGAAAGTGATGATTGATGCTATGTGATTCATTTCGTTGGTTTCAATTCCACTTATTCACCCCTATGAGCATCACCCGATGCAATGAGTGCTAAGTGGAATATTCAAATCATGAGAATTATTGGTTAGTTGTGACTAATACTCATGGATACGGGTCATAGATTAATGACTTACTCTACGCAGTTAATCCAAAAAATGATATCTAAAATGAAATGTGTTGGTATAAACCAACTGATAGAAGGGATTATTAACTACTGAAGAAGGCTGAGTTTGGGATAACCCTCGTGCTCAAGCATTCAAGCAAAGATATTCACACATGTTACAAGCCTAGTACTAATACATTAACTTGTTGGTATTTCAACATTCACTGAGATACAATTATCGTAACAAAAATACGCATGCAATAAGATGATTGGAAGAAAAACAATTTCCTTAGCTCTACCATCAATCACACATTAACACAATGATTTTATTTCCATCACTAAGAACAAAAGAACTGCAAATTTATTGAAACAGATAAATTATCAATAGATTCATAAACTCTTACTCGTTACAACATTAATTATTGAAATAAAAGTTGGAAGTAGTTCCTCCTCAATCCAATCGCATAATGCCTTGATGAAAAACAAGGTTTTATCTCTGGTTCTAAATAGAACTTCTCAATTAAGGTTGCTAAGAAATAGTTCTTTACAATTCTAAAAAAAGAGGGTCTTTACCCAAAACCATCAACCATTTCTAAAAGGTCAATCCCTTTATTTATAAAGAATCACTAACTAAAAATAGCTTCTACAAGTTTAAGTTAAGTAAAAAAATATATTGCCACATGGCACTTGATCTCTCTATTCTCTAGACATCATCTCATGGTTCTACTAGATTCGATGACTCTTCTCATATTATGACCACTTGACAAAGAGATCCTTGCATTTTTTAGCATACGAGAACCTATGTTGATCCATCGGGGATGAATGGATTTATTTCACTTCTATTGCTCGTTCTTTGTATTTGACGATCTTGGCACCCAACCACTGCATAATTGCACGATCCTTGATCGGATGTTCCATAATTTTTTGTATTTGACTTGGCGCCATGCTTGCCACCTATGCTATATCCACTTCCCATGTTGAGTCTTGTTCTCCATGTCTCTTGACTATGTCACGCAGGTCAACAAAGTCTTTAGGTGAGCCAAATTCTAGGAGGCCAATTCCTTTCATCTCCCAATTGATCTTTTCCCAGCCTTTTTTGCACTCGACCCACTTCTTTTGTATCTCCCACTAAGGTTCCTAGGCCATATTTACCCAGTATTTGACTTCTTTCCTGACCCATATTTGTTTCTATCCCTTAGCACTCAAATACCATGTTCCTCTACATCTCGGCCCTTCTATACTGTGTTAATGTAGTCAATTATTTCTACTTCTCGATATGCTTTCTCATACCATATCTCCACGTCCTTGTAGGTTTCTAGTTCCATAACGATATCTTCTTGGAAATTGGATATACCTACAGTGAAAAGATGTCGTTCGTTTGTGAATATTTCATAAGCATCTTGGAAATCACTCTTCAGAAACACTGTGGCCTGCGTTGAGTCTTGATAGTATTTTTCCAAATGGTGTAGATGATATAACTTCTTTAGTGCAGCGGTCAGTTCCTTTTCATATTTCCTTTCTCGATCTAACGTGGCATATGTGATAGCCATCCCTGTGTCGATGAGCTCAAATGTCTTTGTGTGTTCTATGTTGAGCAGATTTTCCTCCGTGGTGATGAGAATCGAGCTATCTAATGTGATTCTTCTCTTCTTGGTGGTCCTCTTCATGATATATTTCCTCTTCCTATCATAATCGATCTCCTGTATATTAGCGACCTCATCAACAGGCTCAAATATTTGTTGTTCTCCCCAAGTTAGAGTGTTTCCAAAGCTCCATGTTGTATCCACTTGTTCCAGGACTAGTTCTTGTACTTATTTCATATGTGATGGTGGTTCGACCTCTGTCTGGTGTTCATCAGCTAGTGAGGTATCGACCAAAATTGAAGAGTCAGTGATATCTTCAGTACTTACTTGGTGATTGGTTGTTGAAGTCTCGATCTCTTTTTGTTGCACTTACATCTTTTTTCGACATGATCCTAGCTCCTCTCTGGAGCTGTCTTTTGGAGTCCTATTGAGGGGTCCTAAATCCCTTTAACTCAACAGTAGGACCCAAAACCGTCGTCGAGGCCCAATTAGACTCTGCAATGTTTAATAGTGGAATGGTTCTCTAGATCTCACAATCCGACCAAAATAATCGATGGGATTTACGTTTTTTTTTAAGGCTCTCTCCTTTAGTTCAGATGTTCTCTTTTTGAAATTTTCTTAGGTAGGACTAATATAAGATGAAGATGGTATAAACCAATTGAGTGACAAAGTGGGAATGAACTTAAATACTGAAGAGGAGGCTAAGCTTGGGATAACCCTTACTCTAGCATGTAGACATTGATCATCTACCACGGGCCTAATACTAATACGTTAACCGTGTGAGTATTCCAATTACTAACCAAGATACAATATATCAGAAGAAAAACATGTATGCGATAAACAATAGCAAGTAAAACAATTCACTCAACTCTAATCATCAATCACATAATAACACACCGACTTATCTTCTCCATTAAAGAAAAGAACTATAAAATATTGCATCGGATAATTTATCAATAGATTTAGTATCTCTTACTCGTTACAACATTCATTCATGAAATGAAATAAAGAATAATTCTTCTCCACATCCAATCATGCATGCATTTGATGAAAATACAACTTGTCTCTAGTCCTAAAAAAGGACTTCTCAATTAAAGTCAACTCCAAAATAGTTCTTAACAAAACCAAAAAATGAGGTTCATAGCAGCAACCATCGACCCTTGCTAATAGCTTGATCCTCCTATTTATAACATACTATTTAACTAAAAATAACTACTAAAGTGAAACTAAGTAAAACAAAATTGCCACATGGTCATCTCAATATATTACTTAAGTGGGTGACTCTTCTTGTACTCCGACCACTTGATGAATAGATCCTCGCATGTGTTGGCATACAGGAATATATGTTGTTCCAATGGGACCGAGTAAACCTCTCTTATATCCATCGCTTACACCCAATACTTGAATACACTGGTACTTAATTGTTTCAACATAGCTCGACATTTGATCGGGTGCTCCATAAACCGTCGCACCTTTCCTGGCACGACGTCTGTTGCCTTTGATATTTCTTTGACCCATGATGAGTCTTGTTTAGCGTGCAACTTGAAAAATTCATTGGGCATGCCAAACTCAGGGAGTCTGATGTCTTTCATTACTCGATTGATCTTGATCCATATTTTATCGCACTTGGCCCATTTTTCTTGTATTTTTTTGTGGGGTTCTCAAGACATTTTAACCCAATACTCAATCGATTTCCTCATGTTGTTGATGCTACTTTCCATTAGCACCCATATGTCATTCTCTTCGGTGTCTTGGCCATTTTGCACCACTCTGATATATCTGATTCTGTCCATGGCTTGTTTCTTTTTCTAGTACCACCTCTCCATATCTCTACACATCGCAAGTGCCATGAGGGTGTCTTCCTGAAGATTGGTTATCCTTGTATTATCTCCTTAGGTATACCGCAGCCTGTGTGGTGTCTTGGTAGTATTTCACCAAGTGGCGCAAATGTTCCAATTCTTTTAGACCATCAACCAACTCCTCTTCATCTCTTTTAGCTCTATATAGGGTGGCATATGTGATCACCATCCCTGCGCCGATGAGTTCGAATTTCTTAGCATGATCTGTGTTGATAAGGTTTTCCTCCATGGTGATGAGGATGGAGCGATCCAAAGTGATCCTCCTCTTCTTGGTGGTTCTCTGGACAATATCTTTCCTTTTTCGATCATAAGCGATGACATGTATGT
>ML853854.1:16933-29335 GCA_009831015.1 Picea engelmannii
CTACCAAACCCCATGTCTTAGCTCAAAGAGGCAAGAAAATGTAAAAAGATGAAAATCAATGCTAAGCCCTAGCTACCCCAAGGCTCACACGTGGGAGGAGGTTGTACCACTCTTTCTCCCACAACTATGAGCCACTAAAATCAACAAGAACAGGAAGAAGAATGCTCAAGAAAACTCTAAAAATGAAGAAGGAGGTTGAGAAATAGCTACCAATCCCTTTGAGGGGTCTTTGAGTGTTGTGTGGATGTCTTTGGGTAGCAAAAACCCCTCTCAACCAGATCTGAACCTGCAAAAACGAGCAAGGTATCCTCGCTGGAAATGCTACACACAACCAAAAAAGTGAAAAGAAACTTTTGCCTTTTTAGGGCAAAAATTTTTCTTAAGAAAATTTGATAAATTTTAATATAAATGACCTATCTTGCTAAGTTAAACTAGCTGAAATATATGTGAGAGTGAACAGCAAAATAGAAGAAGAGTAAAGGGTGAGAAAGCTTGAAGTTTGTATGTGTTTCAAGGGAAGAATCTTCCTTGGTGCATTCCCAATGAAACCCTTGAAGCTAAACCTGCAAAACTTGAAAGGTGATGTGCATACAAGAGATAATATGTTGCATATACTAATAAGATGACATTTCAATCCTATCTAGGAAAACAAGATATATAGATCTACAAACATGTGCATTACTAGATCTACCCAAGTAACATTTTACCTAAGATCCAATGTGTGCAATCATGTGTATGGCAAGAAAAAGCATGTGCATAACTCTTCCAATAGTCCTCCAAAGATTTTCTTTATTATTACTCAAGAAAATGGATCTTGGAGAAAACTATCTCCAAAACCCTAAGAACTAGAGAATGGAAAATGTGGAAAGAAAGAGAGAGAAAGAGAGTGAGAAATCAAGTAGCATAACATTAGCTCAAGATATGGCGAGTTGGGAGTGAGGAAAGGGATCTATTTATACTTAGAGAGGCAAACCTACTCTCTTGGATCAATGCCAAGTGTCTCCCACCAAGCACAAGATGAGATCCCAAGGCTAGGGCGCACCTCTTAGGGTTTAGATCTTAAATCTAGGGTGTAGAAAAGGTGGAAAATGTTGGGATCAAACAAAATGGGTGTGGTAGGCCTTGGGATAAGTGCCAAGGAAGATGAAAAGGTTTAAATAAATTTTAAAACTTTATTTTGGAGTTTTCTAGATGGAGGGGGGCGTAACTCCTCTTGGAAGGCGCACCACTTGGGGATGAGGGAAAGGATGGAGGGTGAGAGATGAGGGAAAGGGTGTTGGGATGAGAGAAGGAGTGAAGAGGGGGGTGAGGGAGAGCACACCACCCAAGAGGGAGGCTCCAAGACCAAGTAAACCCAAGGTTGCCACGTCCCCTCCTCAAGGAGGGCGTAACTTCCCCCCTAGGGCGTGACCTTTTGAAGAGGGTAAGAGGGGGAGAGGGTAGAAAAGGTTAGAACAAGGTTGGGTGGGTAGGTTAGGATTAGAGAGTCTCTCTCTAACTTGATTTCACCATTTAACATCCTTTTAACTCATTATTACAGATTTACAATTTTGCCATGTTTGGACTTTAGCAATTAAAATTGTTGTTACTGACTGACTAACACTCCAAGTGGACAAACCCATAGCAGAATTTGTCCGACTGAGCTGAAACTTGGTCCATGGATGTGGGGGGTGCTATTCCATTTCTTTTGAGCACAAATACCCCTATCAAAAGTCCAAGGACCTAGTTTTTACAATTTTTGCTAAAAAATAATTAATTAATTAAACATCCAAACTTAGGGAAATTTAATTAAAAATTAATTAATTAAAAAAAACTATACTAGACTCGACGAAATTCCGCGAAAATTTCTAAGATGTCATGCATGGTCATTTACAATGATTTCCTATAATAGTTACCAAAAGATAAGCCCACTAGAACGCCGTTCACCACTTTGGAGGAATTATTGCAAGTGTGAGAGAAAAACTCAAGGGAAATCAATAACGCTGAAAAACCCAATTGATAACCTGAGGATAAAAAACCCTTGGTGAAAGAAACTCTCCCAATGAACTGATCCCAAGGTAATTGACCTAGACATGACTCATGCATACCTATTACATTATTAACCCACGCAGGGGTGCGGAAATTCCTGTTACAAAAAGAAGTGTTGGGGCCAAACAATGCCCTGTAGAACCAAAGGTCTTCAACAAATCTGCATCTGATGATGCATCTCTTCATGGCACATGTAGTTGACCACCTATGTTGGAGAGGCGGTCAACAAGGTGTATTCTCCTCCATTATCTGACCTAAGTATATTGATCTTTTTTTCAGAAAGATTATCTATCAAGGTTTTGAATTCCTTGAATTTACTGAACACTTCATCTTTTGATTTCAAAAAGTAAACCCAGGTTTTACAAGAATAGTCATCAATAAAAAATACATAGTATACATACCCATTGATGGAGGTTGATGGCATTGGGCCACATACATATGAGTGAATGAGTTCTAGGACACCTTCTGCTTTACTGTCTCTTTTTGGGAAAGGGTTCTTGATGTTCTTTCCTTGTGCACATACATTGCACACACCTTCATGGTCAACCTTGAATTTTGGTAGACCTTTGACTGCCTTGCTTACATATGGTAATGCCTTGTAGTTGATGTGGGCTAATCTTCTATGCTAAAGTTCACATGGATTCTCAATGGAATGGGTCAAGGCTGCTTCTGAGTGACCCTTTAGCTTATACAAGCCACCTTCTTCTTTTCCAATAACAATTGCTTCTTGCATGGTTTTTCCTTTGTGTCACATAAGAACTTCTCCATCTATGAAGGCAACTATGAAGCCTTTCTTTTCTAAAGCTGAGATAGAAAGTAAGTTCTTTGTCAAACCTGGTACATATAGTACATCCTTCATCTTCATTGGGGTCCTTGAATCAAGTTTGTAATGTGATTCCCCTACTCCTTTGATAGGGTATATATAATCATCTCCAAGTGTAACTTTCTAGGAAAACTTCTTTTCTATAAGGCAAGAGAGAATGTCTCTTTGACCTGTCATGTGCTTGGAACCACCATTGTCTATGAACCAAGTGTTCTCACCAGGTGACACTGATCCTGAGAGGGCAGAGATTAAGACATAGTCTTCAATTTTTTTCTTTTGTCATCTTTGTGGGTGGCTCTTCATCTTCAATTGCATGGGCATGGTGCTTTTTGTTTCTCTTCTTGTATTCTTCTCATCTAGCTGGACAATTCTTAGCAAAATGTCCCATCTTGTCACAATGGTAACATTGGTAGGATGAGAAATCTTTTTCTCTTCTTTGACCTTTCTGAAACTTCTGGAATCTCCTTGGAGGGTGAGATTCTTTATGTGCGAATTTGTTTTGGGTTTGAGACTCCTTATGAGTTTCTTTCTGGAAGTAAGGCTTATTTCTTCCTCCTTTAATATGAGTAGTTAGGGCTTGATCTTCATCTTTTGATAGTAATGCTTCTCGGTTAGCCACTCTTGCTTCTTCTTGAACACATTCTTCCCAAAGACTGTCAAAGTGTAGTTTATCCTTTATGGCGCAAATAGTTTGGATGAATGCATCCCAAGGTCTTGTGAGACCATTAAGGGCTGTCATTATAAGTTTGTCTTTATCTATAGTATCTTCAATTGCTTCTAGTTGTTATTTGAATTGTGATATTCTGGAGAAATATCCTTGAATTGTTTATTCTTTCTACATCCTTGTATTTCTTAGTTGAGTTCTTAGATTTATCTTCTGGTTGATGTTCTTTCCTTCATACATCCTGGTTAGGGCATCAAACATTTCTTTTGGAGTCTTCTTTGAAGCCACTTGAGGAATCAAGTGATTTTTAATATAGTTTGCAATGATTCTTTTGGCCCTAACTGTGTCCTTCTGGTGTTTTGATTTAGCTGCAGCATCAGTCAGTTCTAGTACATCTTCTTTAATGAATCTTGCTAGGTCATTCTCTTCAAGGATGAGTGTAATCATATACTTCCAAGCATGGAAGTTTTCCACACCTTCTAGTTTGTCAACAAGCTTAGTGCTTGCAGACATCTTTACCTGGAGCTAGGAAAATGACCAAAAATTGAAAGTGCTCAGAATTTAATTTTGAACTTACCAGGAGGTGCACTTGGCTGAGGCGAGTAGCTTGGTGCAGTTAGATTTTAGAAAATCCAAATTTTTCCCCTTCAAACTTGACCAACGGATTTCTGGACTAGTACTTCTGGTTTTTTGGTTTTCTAGTACTTCTGGTATCGATGAAAACTAGGGTTTCACTTTCTGGGAGTTCTATCCACTGAAAATGTGCGTTGAAGGTGCCAATGAGTTCCTTGGGCTAGGGCGCAATTTTCTAGATGAATTTTGGGCTGAAATTCCTCTTCAATAAAAAGCCCTAATTTTCTTGTACAACTAGAGTGGCGTTTTTCTTTATCCAGTGAAAGATGCTCTCTTCGGCTTAGCTCTAATACCATCTCAATGTTTAAGTTATTATTAGGTTTCTTTTCAATTTACTAGATAACCATAGCATAAATAGGATCATTGAGAGAAACACAATCACAAGATACACAACATTTATCCTGGGAAACCCTCATGGGGAAGAAAACTCGGCAAAAACTTCCTTAATATAGATAGCCAATACAATGCCAAGACAATAAACCTAACACTAGAGAATATCCTCCACTAAGCAATGCACCTTTCTCTCTTCCTTCTTCCGGCAACTGGTAACTGCAACTTCCTTCAATACTTGCGCACTAGATGAGTGAGTTGAGTGAATGAACAAATGAGGCATTGGCTTCCTTTATTTATACAAACTAGCAAGTGTTGAAAAGGTGTCTCTTCGTTGGGCATGGTTGACTTGTCATCTTAGTGGTTAAAACCACTTTAATTAGCCTGGGGGCCGCCTTCTCAATTTGCATAATACAATTAGGGTTTGACCAATCCGCATAAGGGGATTTGGTCAATTACAATGCCCGACATGATCAATCCACAAAAGGGTATTGATCTAATGAATAATAAAACAATAATAAATAGAATACTTTTTGCAGTTAAAATATTTCAACAGGTTTACCCCGTTTACAATCCACAAAATGTGGGGAAGTACTCAGAGGTTTTCTCGCAATTTCTTCCATCAAAATTAGAAGAAAAAATTAAAAAAATTAAAAATAAGAATTATATAAGAAGGAAATATATATATAATATCAAAGTCCACTCAATCAAAGGAAAGGGTGTCGAAGTATAAAAAATAAATTTACGAAGGTTATTAATTGAAGTCTCTAAAGAAGTATTTAATGAGTATTTTTTGTGCAGAACAAAAATAACATAAACCCATACGCAAACACAGTAAATGTCAAATCCAAAATACTTGACTGAGAACACACATTTTGTCCAATACTCATCAACAAAATAATGACATGAACAACCACACAAGATTATCAAAGACAATATGTGGAAATCCCACTTCTCTGGGCAAAACCTTGTTCAAAGTTTCAATCTGAAATACATACATAAAACCAACAGTTCTATTAAAAAATGAAAGACGTACAGTCTGTACGACTCCGTACAATTCTGGGTTTCATTGTCAGGCATCAATATGACTGTACGAAGCTTCTTGGTATGGATCGGGTTCCTCTTTTTCTTGTTGCAAGTGGTCACACAATCTTTGATATCAACATCTGATATCCTCTTCTCCTCTCAACTATATCGGTATGATCCTTTCCTCTTCTTCTGCAAGTATGGCCCTCTCTCGGCCTCAATCCGTAGATCGTACAGATTTTATTTTGTTGGTTGTAGGTTCTAATTGCTTTGCCCTGGGTGATCTCTTTGGACCCTTGCTTGGCCTCCTTATCTCCTTAGCCTGGTCTTAGCTTGGTTTCTCCTTGCTCTTGCTTGGCCTCTTTGCATGACCCTACTCGACCTATATGCTTGACCCTGCTCAACCTCCTTGACCTTGCTCGACCTCCTTGGCTAGTTCTCCTTAACCAGTCTCTCGACCTCCCTTGGAAGAGCTCCTCACTCAGTCGATTGGCTTCTCTCTCTTGAGGTGAGGTGAAATGAGGCTCTCTAAGTATAATATAACCCTAGCCTCTCTCTCATGCAATTTTGGCCCTTAGATCTTCTTCTCAAGACCTAGATCTAATGGTGGGGACGTAATCATTCATTGAAACAACTTAAGTCACATCCAACGATTGTGACTTAATATCAAGTTGACTTAAGTGATCCCCACATTATGTTGTCTAGACATAAAGTGGGTCCCTTCCACAATACTAGACACCCCTACTGTGGAAGTACATGTCCAAGCTATATAATTTAACATTTTGAAGATAATACATACAAGGATTAAAAAGATATAAAAGGGGGTTAAACTTTAAATAAAGTAAGGCTTAAGTAAAAAAAAAAGACAAGTATTAAAGTAAATAAAAAATGGTACTTTGAAGGTACAAGTTAAAATAATCTTAAGGCCAATTCAAAGTTATAAAAAAGGACAATTCCAAAATGACGAAAGGAAGATTTACTTATGAAGGTTATTCACCTTTATGTTGGATTATTTACATTAAAAGAGAGTATTCAAGGTAAGGAGATTAACATCGCCATCAACATGACTCAGGATGAAAATTACATTAATATCAATTTAGCAAATCAATTATTAATTCCAAAGCCGAATATAATTGAAAAGGAAGACATTTTTCACAGAAAACGATATGAAATTAAAGAGTTACAAGTGACAAATAATCATTATGAATATTTATCTCAATTCAATGTTACAACTTGGTATAAAAAAGAGATTGACATAATTCTTACAAGTGACAATTAATTATTATGAATATTTATCTCAATTCAATGTTACACCTTGGTATACAGAAGAGATTGACATAATTCTTGGGTTACCCTGGTTTAAAAGACTAAGTACCTTCATCTTAAACATGGAGAAAATGTGTGTGACACTTCCCTATAAGAAGAAGATGATGATATTTCAAGACATTGCTATGAAGTCAGATTCAATAGTATTGTCATCAAAAGACTTAGAAAACATCTCAAAGGTGATCCTTTAGGAAAATCGATGGTGAGTATCAAAGATACAAAAATAATTTGACAGAGTTATTATAGAAAAAAAAAACAAAGAAATTACTCTTAAAAGATCACAATAAAAAACTACTTACTCGGATTAAGTCAAAGGATACAAAAAAATGTGTTCAGAGGTTGGAACAAGAAAATCAAAACCTCGAGAAGAAGTTATCTGAAAAAGATAAGAAACCTCTCATTTGAAGAATCTTAATCAAAGGTTACTTGAGCAAATAAAAAAGATGAAAGAGGAAGAAGCAGAGAAGGACATGAACAAGGTCAACAAATCAGACAATGAAGAAAAACCGCGTCTAAAATATCATAATCAAAACCTGCCTATGCAAATTAAGAAGCTTGAAAATGATAAGAGGTCATTGGAGAACAAGTTAGAACAAATCCAGGAAAAAGCATCAAAATCTTCAGAAGTAAAAATCCAAGTTGTGGAAAAAGGAACAAATACAGATCCAATCCACATCACAACTAAAGAAGATGCAAAGTCAGTTGAAGAAAAGACATATATGAATGTTGGAGTACAGACAACGGAAAATCCAAATGTACTTATTAATAGAAGTTCATCATTTGGCAAAGCAACATGAGTGCATGAAGAAAATAAAACTTTGAACATAAATCAAGAAAACACTACAAGTACAATAATGTGAAGCCATGCCACCAAGACACCTTATCGACATCCCAATCACAAAAGCAGACACTTTAAGCAGTCAAAGCATCAACATCATTTAGAAGGAAAACAATTGACCTATTGTTCAAAGAATATCGATGCCAGTACATTAGAGAACAAATTATTATGGGAATCTTAAAAGTGCAACGTTTCGCAGAGGATCAAACTAGGATGGACAAATCCTTTTACGATTCGAAAATTTTGGGCAGCACTCAGAAGTTCATATCGTCTCGTATCATCAACTACGACATCTCTAAGAACAAAGAATGATGCGACGACATTACAAGCCAAAGAAAAAGGCGTCCAACCTTTCCATCACTATGCTTTGAAGACAAAGCATTTCAAAAGGGGAAGGCAATGTTATGAACACAAGTATACATATAAATAGATATAAATAGATATAAATAGATAATGATTAAAAAATAATAATTAATACTCAATAACTAAATATGTTATGAAGAGACACCTTCCTAATAAAATGTCTCTTATGAAAGGGCACCCCTACGTGGGTATTATATACAACCCTCATTTCTCACTTGTAATCATAATATTCTATCTATTCATATTCTTATATACAATTATTTAATCATCCTTTTGGATTTCTTTATTTTGTTCCAAGTATATTGGACGTTCATGTTGTGAACCGCATTGGTTCACTTCAATACCCCATTTGGGTATCAATGCATACATGCAATGACTTGTAATCATAAACATATCACCAAAGATATAAAGCATGCCCGAAGGAATCCTTACCCTATTCCTTTCAAGGCATGAACAATTTTATACCTACCTAGTTTCCAGCAACATCTTCGATGTTACCTGACCAGTTTATGCCTCGTGGGAACTCATGGGGTCCCTTCATCGATCTCTCGACAAGCATCCTCTTGTCTTTATCCTCTGCTTGAGGTTGTCCACCATTGGCAATTGTATCATCAACTTCTTCAACTAGTCCTAATCATACATCAATCACAACTATCTTAGTCATCATGTCATACTTCACCGCATATGTCACAATATTCTTTAAATCAGCAAATAATATCAAACATGGTCTACATATCCACGAGTACTCTATGACATATTATCTCTTTATGTGTTTTATAGTGCAAATGTATTTCAATTGTTTGCTTTCTTGCACTTCTCAGCTTTCCCATGCCTCAATTATTCACACAATACAATTAAACGACAAAATAGGAGTCAAAGGACTCCCTTGCACAATCTGGAATTTTCAACGTCGTTGAGTTATTTCCATGATCTTTCTGACAATTGCATAACATGGCATTAGCCATGATATTCATTCAAGTAGCTACATTGATTTATTTATTTTCACAAACTGTACTTGCTTCCTTAAAAGCATATAACTCTACTAAACAAACCGGAGTTTTAGGCTGAGAAAAGTTTTCACCTTTTCTCCATATTTGTTTATGCATTGTGTTCCTTTCTGGATTTGGCTACTCCATTTCCGCAGTCCCAGTCGAGTTCATCTTTACATTTCCTCACTTAGAGAGCCTATCTTCCCTGGATGCAATCAACATACTAAAACATCAAAGTTAGCTCATGAATTCAATGAAAACGAAGTGTATTATGCAAGTTAACCATATAAAAATCAGAATCGTTAACATTTTGTTTAGCATGTCGCCTTCCACACATGCATGTCTCCAAAATGTAATCTAAGATTCTTATATATCGACCTCTTTTCAAATATTTTCTCTCAATCGAAGATGATTAAAAAAACTTGGTTTGGTCTATGTTTTCTATTAGGATCAGCCATTCCCCTTTAAGTAGGACGAGAGCCTTTTAGAGGGACCCTCCCTTCATTGAACTTCTTTATTTCCATCCACACAAATTGCCTCAACCAATGTTGCAAGGATGGTTCATGCAGAAGAATTTTTTTGATGGTAACGTTCTAAGACATGCATGGTATTCTTCAACCTCTTTACATTTCCTTCATCATTTTTCATAACTCTGTCCTCCCAACAGAGCTTTCATGTAGCCCATCCATGTATGATTACATTAGCCTGCAACTCCTTTGTTGCAATGTCTCTTCGTAGCAAGTGAACTCAAGTCTGATCTAACAATATCATAATACTTTAACTCTAAATTTGCCATCACTTATTCTGCTCCTTTTTACAAGCTCTATTCTATTGCTTGTATTCAAAGTCATTCCCCTGTAGTTCTCCTACATGGCATAGTCACAATTCTTATTAGTTTCATAACAATACCTTCTAAATAAATCAACTACCACATTTCGAGGAAAAATTATCAAATTGACAAGTCTAAATGCATAGCATCATTTCATGGCATAATGTTAACCCCCTTTTGTGGGTATTCTTCAACACTGCAATAAAAGTCAATAATCAAGATCATTTCCATATGATGATTGCACATTATCCAAACAACAAATTCACATATTAGTGTCCTCTCTCAATGAAGGGAAAATCAAAATTGGCATCTTAGTTTATTCTTTCACATCCCATAATTACACTAGCATGTCCATAATGTCTTTTCAACGAGTTGACACTAACTCTTACCAGTTCAACACAACCCTAAAATCAATTTGTCTTCTGAGGGTTCATCCTCATGGCACACTTTTGCTTGCTTGCCGCATGAGTAGTTCATACTATCTCTATCTAAGGAGGGGCTTGCAACCCACTCAAACTTCTACAAAATGCAACCTTCAGGATAATATCAACTATGCAATAATAATACTACCCAAAATATAGCAAGCATTATTTCTTTCTCCATAGACAATCTCATATAAGTACTCACATCAAGAGCCATTCATTCACTCCACACATCCAAACACTACATTCAAACACTACCTTCAACATATATATACCCTGGTCATTCACTGGTCACAACCAAGCCAAACACCAAATTGGTGTATGAGACCCCCTTGCTTCGGGGAAGAGGGACCCCCTCTGTGCAACAAATTGACCGTTAAAGTCTACGGAGGTGTACATACCCTACACCCCTCTGGATTTGAACTTTCAAATACTGCCTTCAACATATCACCTGGACATTTTCCTCATTACTCATGCACTTATATTCGGGCTTAAGATCCATCTGTTCTATAGGAGTTCACACTTATTCAAAACACAAACTTCAAAGTCACAATCCTAAATGTATGGCTCTCTTTCAAGAGAGCACTCTTGCACACTTTCTTTATGAGCATTTTATTCCATGTAACATGACTTCCAAATCAAAGTTTACCACGTAACACGTGCTTTTCTTGCTCTTCAACTAGCTTATTTTGCATTCATATACATAGAAATGCACTCAAATCAATAAGCATATGCATTGCTCTTTGAGAATAACAAATTCACTCAATAAAACTATGAGCTTAGAAAATTGTTCATATTCTCATGTCACTTGACCCTTTCCAATGGCTACTTGCTAAGTCCCATTAGTAATACAATCTACCACCTAGGACGAATGTTTTACATCAATTAAACTCTTTCCAAATAGTGATACGACACTTTCATTGCAATAGTCATCTACAACATCATAGGTGAAGAGTGTCTCAACTTTCAAGGGGACAACCCTAATGACAAGGATAATACCTTAAATCAATGCATCAAACACCATATATAATGAACAAGCGTAAGTATTGTCAATCGACTAGGTTCTTCTCCTTCTACGTGTTCAATCTATCTGACAACAAGCCACCCAAATCAGAAATCAAAGTTGCATAATCCCTCAACCATGTCAAGGTTCTAAAGGATGCACTACATTACTTCCATCAACACCTAGGCACTTTTATACTCTTTGTAGTTTACCTCCCTTGTGAAAATCATCGACAATCTAAGTGACTTCCTTCATATATCTTACAATGCCAAAGGAGGCTCACTATGAACATAACATTCAACTTGCCATTGGAATCACTCAATTACAAGGAATGCAAATACAACATTACTTGTTCATAGAATCCATTTACTTACACCTAAATGGATAGTCAACAACAGGTTTCTTCCATCATAATTTAGATGGACTGACCATAGCAATTCTCAATCAAATCTCATAACACGAGGAACTTTCCATACCAACCCTAGCATTGCAACCAACGCTCAATCTCTTATTCCTAGGCCATACAACCTCAATGTCGTAATCTTCATTCCAAAACCTCTACTTTTGTGCTTTGTCCTTGAACCTTGTAGGCTCAGTATTTGAACCAAGCTTAAATAATCTTATCTCTATGGTTTATCTATGGTCGCTCGGGTCCAAATCAAATGGACTGACCGTAACAATTCTTAATCAAATTTCATAACAGGAGGAACTTTCAATACTAACCCTAGCGTTGCAACCAATGCTTAGTCTCTGATTCCTAGGCCATACAAACTCAATGTTGTAATCTTCGTTCCAAAACCTCTACTTTTGTGCTTTGTCCTTAAACCTTGTAGGCTCAGTATTTGAACCGAGATTAAATAATCTTATCTATGTGGTCTATCTCTGGGCGCTCAGGTTCGATGTTTGAACCACATCTCTGACACCAATCTGTAACATACATGACCACAACAATGGCTGCTACGATGGTGGGGCACTACAAAATTTCTCAATTCCTTCTAAATTCAACCATCAATTCTCGGCTCTGATATGAATCTATAACATACCAAACCCCTAAATCCTTCATTAAATAGGTGGGGTGAACCAAATCATTCTTTAGATTTTGCAAAATTACTTTCCTTAAGGACAATT
>WSFP011382636.1:0-29333 GCA_009831015.1 Picea engelmannii
TTCTTCTTCTAAAGGTAACAAAATTCTTCTTATTTCTTGTACATATCTTGTCTATATTGTCTCTGTACATATCTTGTATATCTATCTCTTGGAAGATAATGTATTCCAAGAAGAACTATACCTATGGAAGAACAACAAGATACGAATGGATATCATTAGATAATACACACGGAAGGATGAAATACAAATCATGTGGAAGCTATTGCAAGATAAGCCAAATCAATCATGAAGAGACTTAGAAGAAGCAAAGACAGAAAGAAGTCAACAATCAAGAGGAAATTGGAAATAGAGTTATGACGTTTTGCAGAAGACAACATGATGGAAGCGTGGACTCTGTTAGACAAGAGAGAGAATTATATATTGCAGAAGACAATAAAGATGCAGATGGAAGTGTGGACTCTGTTATATGGAGGGAGCCAATTATATGCACTCATACATGGAGCAAGGATTAGGAGGGAGATAATCCTATGATCCATTGAAGAGGATGAAGTATATATCCATGATAGCAACCATGAAAGATAGTGCGTATCCTTCAAAGAGAAGCCTTAAAGTATCCCTGGTTGTTCATCCACATCCGTGATCCTATGATGGAATCCTTAGGGCATGAAATCTATGATAAACTCCACGGACCCGAGAACTAAAGAAACACATGAAGATTCCAAGAAAGAAAGAGAAACTAGAACAACCAGTCATTGTATCAAGAATCACAAGATTATCAACCCGATATAAACTCAATAAAAGCAATCAAGTAGAGGAACTGAAAGTCGTGATGAAGAACAATGCATGGAAGACTTATGAATGAAAGCATTGCGAGATCCAAAAACTAGAGGTTCTCCCAGATGGAGGGAGAAGACTATGATGATTACTTACTCCAATAAACCAGACTTGTCTCTACATGAGTCATTATATCGTCCGCAACATCCATGAGTTGGAGTTCTACATCAGATGAATACAAGAATGTTCTCCAGAGAAATTGAATAAAGAGTGTATGAAGAGCAATCTCAAGACTTTGAGGCATACCAGAAAGAGACCCTTGTATGCAGATAGAAGAAGATAACTTTGTGTAGAACCTCCAGCGCACAATAGAAGCATGGTGAAAATTTCCTACAACATCAAGATGATTACTTAGTAGATCAGATCTCATGATGACAAAAGAAGTACCATATAGATATGTTCCAGCTTTTCCAACAATGATATACTCTATTGTTCAGAGCTACATGAAGCCTTCACAGAAAATCAATGTTCCAGACTAAAGTACATTTGAAATCAAGCATTACATTATCCGTGATGAAGTCCAGAAAGGAGAAAGTGGCTCTCCAATACATATCTCCATAGATGAGAAGATAAGTAGACATTTTTCTAAAGCTTCTATCCAAGATGAAAGAGTTTGCGTACTCAAGCTGGAGCTTGTGGAGACGACTTCTGTATTGAAAAAGGAAGAGATGACTGCCAGGTTGGGAGGGTGCACTGAAAATACTATTGAAGACATTCATTTTCAAGATTGAAAAATAGTCCATCTTGGACAGATGATTTCCTGTTTGAAAAGTGGATTGAGATTTCTGATGGATAACAATTTCCCATTGTGGTGAACATGGGAAATGGTCCAGATTGTTGATGTATCATAGACAATGACTTCCCATTGTGGTTAACACGGGGAGTGGTCTAGGGCAGTCTCTCTTCTTGAGGGTTACTCAAGAAGACTAGCCCACCTCGTCGGACAACGATTTCTCATTATGGTTAACATGAGGAATGGTCCGTTTTGGAGGTTTATACAAAACAGTCTTTTCCTCTTGTGGTTAACAGAGGAAATGGTCCGGACAGTCATTCCTTAGGGTTTATACATTCTCTCCAGGGTGCACTTTGATTAGTGTAGGAGGAATGGCCCAGGGTGGGGAATGGTCCAGGCTCAACAATCAGGGATAGACATTCCTTAGGGTTTATACATTCTCTCCAGGGTGCACTTTGATTAGTGTAGGAGGAATGGACTAGGGTGGGGAATGGTCCAGGCTCAACATTCCTTAGGGTTTATACATTCTTTCCAGGGTGCACTTTGATTAGTGTAGGAAGAATGGCCCATGGTGGGGAATGGTCTAAGTTCAGAAGATAGGACAATTATTCTTCCTTGCTTGAGAAGAATAGTCGAGATATCTCATTGTTCTACTCCAAGGGCATATATTCTTTCAGATCTCATAGATGTGAGTGAAAGATTGGCCCAGATGATTCAGTTTATATCATAACATTGTTTCTATGCAGGTTGCTATCAAATGTTTGTTATGAAGACTGTATGACAATAGATTTAGACTACTGTGGTGGATATGTTCCACTGTTTTTGACTATACGTTGTTGATCAAGTACTTGTGTGTTACTTGGTGTGGTAGTGTACCACTGGATTGTAGTTATGTACTACTATGGATAGACACAGTTGTGTTCTATTTTTGTTCTAATTTCCTTGAAGACTATCAACAGTTTATTGGAGATAATCATCAGCCAGATGAATGATGAACAGAGATTTTCCAGATGGAAAATAGTTCAGTGCATTTACTCTTTTAGATTAGAAGAATGGCTCTTGTATCACTCTGTGGAGTGAGCATCATGTCTGATTACTCAAATAGAGTATGGTTTCGAGAAATGATGCATTTGATGACACTGATGGTGATGGTTATGCTCATGATCTAGTCATGAGATAGTCAAGATGACTATGTTGATGCTACCGGGTGAATGGCATGTTTTTGTGCTCCAGACCATTACCTGTAAATACCTCCCTAGCTAGGAGGGAGTGTTGATATTATGGTAGCTGCGGGAGGTATTTACCTCCATGTGTAAACCTGATGAGAATAGAAGACTCCGGGAAGCAAGAGAAACCCTAATGAGTTGGCTAATAACCCTAGAAGACTTGTCGGCTCAAGAAGATAATTTATATTAGGTTATTAGCCTCCAAGAGAAGAAGTCGGCCAAAAGAATTAATATATACTGAACAGATAGGTAACCGGATGGAGAAGTCGGCCCCAATAAGTTTGCCAGAACCACTATAAATATAGGGTGCTAGTCTCTCAATTGACACATCTCAGTAGTTGCAGAGAGCCAGTTCTGCGTAGTGTAGTTGCAGTCTTGTGCACAGGTTTGGAGGAGAGCTGTTGGTCCAGCTGTTGTAGCTAGCAATTACATTTTGGCTTGGACTATCTCTTGGCTAGGGTTTGGAACATCTGATCATCCTTTGTTGATGCCCTATCCTTGGGGAAAGGTGTGCTACCCTTTGTTTGGCTATCTAGCCTAGGGTTTGCTTCCGGAGTGATTCTATGTCAAGGTTAATGTGCTTAGAGGGTGGCTTCGGCCTATGGTTGGGCGACAAGGGTATTGTCAATGGTAAAACAAGCACACATCATTCATATTCTAACACCTTTGATGGAGGATTTAAATCACAACTTGTTGATTTGATGTCATGAATACTTGGTCACTAATTTTGAATGTCTAAGATATGCTTCATTTCTAATTATAGGCTAAGCACCTTACTGATATGCCTAAGAATCTTGCAACATGGGGCTGATTTATTTCCTTAATAATAAAGATATGTTTGCCACATTTGCCCCCTAAAAAGCTTGAGGTAGAGACCATTTATCACGCTTGAAAAACTCTAGCTAGTATGGCGCTTATGGTATCTACAGGAGAAAAACCCACTATATTTGCAACTCCTTATCCCAGGTGACCTGTATTAACATTAATTCCTGTAATAACTCTTTCTCTGGATGGCCAGGAGTGCGAGCTCTTAACCTTCACAATGTCTTTAGAACCTCAATCTGAAAAGATCGATACCCTGTAGCAACATTTGAATGTTTTGAAGATGCACTAGAATTGATAGGCAACTCATCTAATATCTGTCAGATAATACACTCTGTTTCTAAAATGTAGTGTCATTTTCTCCTCTATCCAAAACTAGGGTTTTAAATAATACTATACTGGAAGCTCGAGCTTTGTTCTTCTTGGCGCACTGTGAATGCTTGTCCTCATGGCATATTTGTTGTTGTCAACTAAACACTTTCAATCTCTTTTGAATATCTACAGATTACTCTTCTGGAATATCTTGATTATCATCTTGTTGCTTTGTCCCTGGAAATGTCACAAGTGAAAATTGATGCATAGAAAATATGCTTCTGAAGCCGATCCTTTAAAATTATAACAACTACTTATTTCTAGTCCATCGCCAAGGTATATGTCTCTTTTAGCAGCTAAAGCAAATACATCCTTCACCAAGTCAACCCCTTTTGTTTGCATATGATGCTTAAAATAGGTCTTAAGCACTTGCGTTCCATTTGACATCCTTCCAGTTGCACTTATGCCAGATCCACAATAAAAAGTAGTATTTTTGATCAGTCTAAACAAATCCACCGTCCTGGTGAATTCTCTTCTTGTGTCCCTCTGGAAACTTATTTAACTTATGGATAGGTCTCAATGATGCTTTCCTCGTGGCATGAGCTAATTGATGGACACCTGCGCAACATCCTCGCGACCTGGCTGTGGTCTATTTGCAATTATACTCATCGCTTTGCTTTTCTTCTTGACAATTATTCATGGACATCGAACCTCCACATAACATTCGATGAGTGTTTCTTCCATTGAACTTGTAATGCTGTCAGTCTTTAGTATCACTATCAGGCTCTTGTAGTTCAAATTTTAGCATCAATGACATGAATGCATTGTGGTGAACACAAAACTTTTGATGCTTCATGGGATCCTCCTCTATATGACTTAGCTTTCACTTGGTGCTTAGCACTAGGCATTGGCTAGGCTTTGGCTTGACTTGTGCTATGTTGCTAACTCATTTGTGTGTTAATTGTAGGTGCACTTGGCTCTGGAAATTTGCCCTTAAGCCAATATTTTGCTGAAATAAACATGAAGACAAACTGACCTTTTTCCAAGATGATCATCAAGCCCGTTACAAAACTTTGAAAGTAAAGTAACAAACTGACAAGATAAGCCACAATTGGCCTCTCATGACCATTTAAATTTGCTAGAAATTGCACTTTAGCCAATAATCCATAATCCTTTTAATTAACATCGATTTTACATCAGTCTTAAATCAATGCCCCATAAAATTTTTCATAAGCACATTTAGGTGCCAACAGGTAGGATCACTGAGAGAAACATAATCACAAGATACACAACATTTATCATGGGAAACCCTCATGGGGGAGAAAACCCAACAAAAAATTCCTTAATATAGATTGCCAATACAATGCCAAGATAAAAGACCAAACACTAGAGAATAACCAAGACTGAGCAATGCACCTCTCTCTTCCTTCTTCTCCCAACTACAACTATCTCCAAACTTGCGCACTTGTTGAGTGGCTTGAGTGAGTGAGCTAATGAGGTGCCTTCCACTCTTATTTATATTAGCTGGCAGGCACTAGGGTGGTGTCTCTTCACTAGGCAGGGCTGACGTCTTCAATTAGTGGCTAAAACCACTTTAATTAGGCCCGGGGGCCGACTTCTTAATTAACAACATATAATTAGGGTTTGACCAATCCACAAAAGGGGATTTGGTCTAATAAAAAGCCCGAGATGATAAATCCACAAAAGGGGATTGATCTATAGTATAATAACTCAACAATAAGTAGACTATTCTTTGGGTGGTGGGTGGAAGCTTTGACAATGGTGGATGAGACCAGTGAGGTACGACTATTGACAGGTAGGGAATTGATGCTTGCGACCTCTCTCTCCGAGCCTTGATTGAATTATTTGGGGGTTTGGTGGGAACCCTTCCTAGATTCAAGGCGTTTCTTAGGTCAAAAGTGAAGTTTCTTGATCTCCAAGGCTTGATGTTTTCTACACCTGGTGGTTCGGGCTAGAGATGGTGGGAGACGCAGGCTCACCGCAGAGATCAGGTGTGGCGGTGGACATTTTTGGGACTGGGGACCTATCTCCCTCTGTCAGTTTTCCTTTGGGGTTTGAGCGGGCGAACCTAGAGGGTTTGGAAAACAACCAGACATTTGGCTAGGAATTGGGGATTCACACCACTCTGGCCTTGTTGTATTCGAATGGGTTGGATTTTGAGTTGTCGATGGCTACTTTGTCGGGGATTATTCCTAGGATGGACCCCCCTTGGGGCCTGTCAAAGGGGGACTTTACTTGCTTTGGATTCGAGCTGAGAACTCTTTTGGCTGACGACTATTAGGGAACACAACCAAAAGCCTTAGAGGAGACAGTTTCTTGTGCACATTTCTCTCCTTCGAAATTTATTTCTAACCTTGGGTCATTTCCGGAACCGACATAAATTGTTGGAGGTCTCTTTGATAAGGCTACTTCTCTGGAATGAGTTATAGGGACACTTTTGTCTCCACCCCATCCAGGCTCCTTAGATACAACCTGTGGGGGAGGCCATGGCCGTGGTCGTTTGGAAGCTTTTGGATCTTCAAAGCGTCAGGTGAACAGAGGCCCTCAGTGTGCAAAGGAAAGAGCCGACTTTGAGCAACTAGTATTCGGTGAAGATATTGACATGGATCGAGTGGTTTAATTCTCAGAGTTGGCAGTGGTGGGTCGCGCATGAGGGAAGTGATTGGGTTCTCCCTTCTTGCGGTCCTAGATGGAATCTTCTTGGGGCTCAAATCTCCTTGTATTACCTAGTATTCGATTACTTGCTCGTGGTTGGTTTGATTTCGTCTTTTCAAACACTTCAGATGTCAGCTGGGTACTTTCCAAAACCTGGAGTATGGCTGATACACCCATTGTTCTAAAGTGGTGGACTCCGTGCTTTAACATAAAGCGGGAGCGAGTGGATGTGGTCCATGTCTGGGTTCATCTCCCGGGTCTCCCTATGCAGTACTAGAATCCTGTTCATTTCTCGGTAATAGGGAACATTTTGGGAGAATATTTGGATGCAGAATTTTCTTTCGAAGAGACAGGCATTATGTCCATGGCCAGGCTCTTAGTGAGGTTGGATCTTCGGCCAAGACTCCTATAGGATCTGACTATTGTGACAACTTCTGGCTCCTTCATTCATCCCTTGGACTACAAAGGTATACCCTTTAGATGCCACAGATGCCATGCTTATGGATCTGGCAATGCCGACTGCAAACTACCCTTCAAGAGAAAGTCACAGGGTTCGGGGGATGGTGGCTTTGATTTGGGGTCTGGCCGTGAGGATAGGGGGGCTGGAGGCTCCTGGGGAGCTTATACCATCGCCTCACAGCCCCGAGACTGGGACAAAGATTTAAGACTACACTCTTCTCCTTAGAGAGGTGTTCCTCCTGATGTCTGGGAGATGGTGCAAGCAAAGTTTCAAAAGTCCTCAAACTTGGCTTGCCCTCAGTCGCTAATGGTGCCAGGTAAGAAACAATCTTCCTTTCCCTCGTTTTCTTCTACTATTTTTGATTTTTTATTTCCATCAGGCTCGGTGGGGTTGGATGTTGGTTCTTCAGTGGGTCTTCCTTCGCCTTTCCCCTTGCCTCACCCTAAGGTGACTTTTTCCACCCTATCCCCTGTTGGAGCTCTTTTTCCTCCTTCGATTAGTACTCCCTCAGACCCTTCGAATCAACTGTCAGGGGTTCTCGGGGTGACTTTGGGCCTTCCCTCCATGGCGCCCCTAGAGGGTTTGGGTCTATCAACTCTTCCTCCCGTGGGTTTATCTTTGGGACCTAACCTCTCCCTTCCTACTACTTCAGAACTCTACGAGACTCCCTCCCTTTCCGACAACCTTTCTTCTTCTTGTTCCAAATCTTCGGAGGGATCCATGATATGTTATTCTCTCCGAAACATGACTGTTTTATTTGGGGATTTGGATTTTTGTGGTGCAGAGGACCCACCTGGGTCGGGCTTGGCATCGCTTCCTCGAGCTCCGTCTTTGGCAAGGGGATTCGGTAGGCGATCTCACATTTTACTGGCACAGGACCGAGCCAAGCTTGATGTGGCCTCTGGCAGACAATATTCCATTGAATGGGTGCTTAGAGCAACGCAACCCCATGACATGGTCTCCATATGAAAATACTCTCCTATAAATGTAGGGGACTGGCAAGCCCAAAAAAAAAATCATCTCTAAAAAGATTGATTGCTACTAATAATCCAGATGTTCTCTTTCTACAAGAAACCCTGGGGGTGAGTGAACAGGTGGTCTCAACTCTGGAATCCTTATTGCCAGGATGGTCCTTTGTTGATGTGGATGCAAAGGGATGCTCTGTGGGACTAGCCATAGGTTGGTGGCTAAAGAGCTGTAAATGTGATTGAATTTGGGGCTTTGAATCGGGTCTTGGACTAAACATGTTCTCAACAGAATCGGACCACCCCTTTCTACTTATCAATATCTATGGTCCTTATTCTTATAAGAAATGATTTTGGGATTCCTTGGATTTGAAATCTTGTCTTACTACATGAGCTGTTATTGTGGGTGGAGATCTAAACTTTTCTTTGGGAGCATCTGAAGTTTGGGGCCCTCACGGTACTCTAGACCGTTTGACTAATTATTTCACACTTGCTAGACCTACATGGACTGTTGGATCTAGATTCGACGAAATTACAGTCGACTTGGAAGAATTTGGGGGTTGGGGATGCTCGTGTTGCAAAACGTCTGGATCATTTCCTCCTACAGGAAGAGTTAATAGATTCAATAACACTTGCGCGACAATGGGTAGCTTGTTCCGGTGACTCGGACCACAATTCAATAGTTTTGGAATTGTGTAACAGGATTCAAAGGACTCCAAGCCCATTCAAATTTTTTGAAGGATGGCTAAATTATCCTAAGTACCAAGCATTGGTGCGAAATCTGTGGACTCCCTTCGGCCCCGAACAAAATACCCAAGCCGCTCTTCACTTTATGGAAAACTTGAGAAAAGTCAAGAAGGCAACTATCTCCTGGGCACATGAGAAAAAATTAAAAGAGGATACGGAGCTTCGCTGCTTAGAGAAACTGTTGCTGAAGGGGCATGTCAATCCTGATTGGAGCTTCCACTCCAGGTAGACAAGGGAGGAACTTGTTCAATTGGAACTTCGATGAAGAACTATCTTGGCTGAAAATGAAGCCTTGTGGTGACTTAAGAGCCGTGCACTTTGGATTACCAGTGTGGATGAGAACACAATTTTTTTTCACTCTTATGCCAAGGGATAGAAACATAATAACAAAACTTGTGGCCTAACCTAGGGATATGGCCAATTTGTCAATACTTTTGAGGGTCTCACTTCAATGGGATTACACACTTCAAAAATTTGTTCAAGGCACATGCAGGATCCTCCATTACTGAAATTGTGAAATCGACTAAGATCTTTTTTAGTTTTGTGGAAGAGGAAGAGAAAGAGTCTTTGATGATGGAAGTCTCTGAAGTAGAATTGTGGGTTGTCATGACCTGCTTCCAAAAAGAGAAGAGTCTGGGACCAGACGATTGGCCGATTGAATTCTATTTGGGTTTCTTCGATCTCTTGGGGAAAGACATTTTGACGGTGGTGGAGGAGTAAAGGAAAAACGAGCGTATACATGAGCCTTTTAATGCTACCTTCATTGAATTAATACCCAAATTAGACAATCCAACTTCCTTTGATGACTTTCATCCGATCTCCTTGTGCAATTGCATATACAAAACCATCTCAAAAGTCATCAGTCGAAGATTAAAAGACATACTTTCCATGCATATTTCACTTGAACAGTTCAGATTCTTGAAAGGCAGGCAGATCCACGAGGCCATTGAGGTTACTCAGGAAGGAATCCACAATTTAAAAATCAAGAAAATCAAAGGGGTGGTCATTAAAATTGACCTCTAAAAGGCTTTTGACAGAGTAAATTATCTATATATTCGAATGTTGCTGATACACCTCGGTTTTAGGGTAGCCTTCACGAACTGGACCATGGATTTCTTAAATTCAATATCCTTTTCTATATTGAACAATGGATCTACCTTCTCCTTCTTTACAACGGGGTGAGGAGTTAGACAGTGATGCCCTTGTCTCCACTTCTCTTTCTCTTGGTGTTCAGGTGCCTTAGTCGCTTCTTGATTGAGGCAAAGCTAGCAGGCACCTTCAGAGGCATAAAAATCTCTACAGGACTGTACATCTCACACCTTATGTTCATAGATGACATATTAATTTTATGCGATGGATCCAAGCAAGATATTGGAAAGCTAAGTGAAGTGATTCTACTTTTTAAACAAGCTACACACATGGAAATCAACAACCAAAAATCCAGTATCACATTGTCCTTTCTATCCAAGGAGGAGTCACGACTCATTACTACTTGGCTCCCCTTCAGGGTTTTCGATCTAGATGATGGACTAAAGCATCTTGGCTTTCAATTGAAACCAAATGACTATTGGAAGACCAACTGGGGGTGGCTTATTACAAAAATTGAAAAAAGTCTCAAGGGATGCAGTCACAGATGGCTTTCTAGGGTAGGGCGACTTGTACTAATTAAAGCAGTTCTAGAGGCCATCCCGATATACTGGATGTCATTAGCATGGATTCCAAAAGGAATTTTGGAGAATATACGAAAGATTTGCTTCCAGTTTTTGTGACAAGGACATAAGGACAAAAAAGTTTTACCTTGGGTTCGCTGGGAACATATTGCAACGCCAAAAGCCCTATTAAAAAATATCTTCACCTTCTGCAAAGCACTTGCGACAAAGTGCTCTTAGCGATTGATAAAGACCAATAGTATTTGGACACATGTAGCTCAACAAAAATATATAGCTCCACTCTCTATCCTTGAATGGATTCGTACTCCTTCCAAAACATTGTTGGTTCTTGACCAAGTTATGCGGATCCTTGGTCATGTTTGACCTATTTGGGGACTTTGACAGGCTGTCGAAGGCAGAGCACAAGTCAAAGCAGAGATCGCAGGATCTCGGCCCCTTGTTTAGGGATTTTTGGGTTTTGGGTGTATGTAACGGGTAAGGGGATGTCGACCCATGGGTTTACCCATGTTTAGGCCCACTTTGTAATGTATAAATAGATGTCTACGTGATGTAAGAAGGGGCGTGAAGGATGATATAGACATCTGTGTGATGATATGCTAAGTACAAGTGGTAGTTATACATGCTCTATGCATATTGTGAGAAGCTTGCAAGGCTAAGTGCAAGTGACTGTAAGAGTCTGTGTAAAGGCTTTGTGTTGTGACCTAGCTCGGGGAAGGAGGATCTAGCGGAGTGCGTGTAGATCTCCTGTCCTATGCGAAGTAGGGTCTCGTGGTTTTGTGCATGTAGAAGATTGACTGAAGATAATAAAAGAGAAGAAAAGTTGGTGGACGTAGCCCCATGCCGGGGGTGAACCACGTATATCCTGTGTTGCTATGCTTTGTGCGATGTATTGATGTGTTTATCTGTTTACTTGCTTAGTGCTTTGGCATAGAGGAATGATAGATAGATCTGTTGATCCTTTGTGCTCAATGATATGGATGAATGCTATATCTAATCTATGTGAATGTGCTTAGTACTTGAATATACTAGATCTGGGTGAATACTGCATTGATCTCTTGTTAGGATTTATCTGCACTGTGAATTAAGGCTGAATACTAATGATATATAACTGCTAAGTCCTCTATTAAGGTGTTACAATCACAGATCTATGTCCCAGCTAAGGTTGTAGGCGCTGAAGTTATGCAACCACCCCTGCCTCTACCTCGGGTGAGACCATATTTGCTTCACAGGTGTTGCCAAAAGGGTAGGTAGTTAGGGTTTTGTTGGTGCGCTGTTGAAGCGTTGAACCCTGGGTCTACCCCTATGCCAACAAATGGTTCAGTTGCTAGGACTGAAATTGTGATTGTTGGGAACTGAAGAAAAGAGAACTCTGTGCGTAGATCTGTTTCCCTAGTGCGCAATATTCTACTTGACTTGTGAAGCTCTGTGCTAAGAAGAGAAGCCAGATCTGAAGAAAAGAGGTAAGATCTGAATGCTTTGTGCTCTGATAGAGGTAAGAACAGTGTAAATTTTTAAGATTTGAAAGCTTTTTGCTCTGAGAAAAGAAAGATAAGTGGAAAATTTTGTTTCGACAATATGAATCTAGGCATATTTGATAAATTTCATCCTAGCTCGAAAACTAGGGCACAATTAGAAGAAATAAGATTTTATATGAGTAGATCTGATAGAAATAATGACAGATATGTTATTCCTATGCATAGAAAGAATGTTTGGACTAACAAATGGATGCAGGATCCTAGAAAGAATTTTTTGTAGGTTAGTCACTGTGATCCTAGTGCGTAGTACATGAAAGGTTGGGGATCATTTAAGAGAAAGCGAGGATTAATTATTTGTTACAGTTGCAGAAGGCCAGAACATTTTGCTAGGGAATGCCCTGATAGAAGACCTAGTTGTCTTTGTTGTAAAGCTATGGACCATGAAGTTTTGGATTTCCCTAGAATGATTGTTAAGGTTGAAAGGATGAATATGAGATCAGAAAATCCTAAGGAAGATCAAGAAACTAAGACCATGCCAGAATCCCAGAAAGAGTAAGAGAATGTATTACTACAAATGAAAGAAACCCTGAATGATCACAAAAATGTCAACTTATCAGAGATCTTCAAATAAAAAGAGTGCGTAGAAGCAAGAATAGGAGACTTCGACATATACTATGTTTTGGATGAGGAAACATAGGTGAATATCATGACAGAAAGAACCTGGGAAATTTTGGAAAAGCCTGCTATGATTCCTTTATTGGGAGGCATAGGATTATTTAGAGGAAAGTTTATAACCCTATGTGGAAGACTCACCCAGATATCTATGAGTGCTCATGGAACTTCGACAGAGGAATAATTTGAGGTTGTTAAATTCGTTGAGAACAATGACCCATTTGCTATGTTGTTAGGAAAATCATGGATTGAGAGAGATCAGATATAGAGAAAAGAAGAAGAGGCCCTAGAACATAAAAAGAAAGAATTAAAAGATTTCACGACTAGGAGAATAACATGCTTGGTAGAAGAACAGGAGGACAAGTCGAAGCAACTTAGGACCAGAGACCGGGTTGTCGGAGTTGGAAGAACACAAGAAGACTCATAGAAGAGTGGATCACCTACCTCATACAGAGAAGAAGTATTGCCCTTGAATCCTACAAAAGAATCTCAACAACGCGAAGTTATTATGCCAAAAGGAGATACAAATCATAATGGAAAGAGAAATACCGAGACAAAGATCACAGGGAAGAAGGCTAAAAAACTCAGTAAGAAAAAAGCAAGTATCAAAAAGTTGCAAAAGGTTCCAAAGGGGAATTTACAGAACGAAGGCTTGCAAAACTGGAACTTCATCGGGATATCAGAACAACACCATGTGGCACTTCACCACGACGAAGCGATATGACCATTGGAAGCATTATAACCGTTAGATCGACACCCGAACGGTTAAAACAACAATTATGATTGGAAAGCTCATCATCAGACCATTGGGACTGCATCACAACGGACATAACTGCATTGATGAAGGATTCTCGCCTATTAGAGAGATCTGTTACCTCACTGTCTACTTAGTCTGTCGACTGTTGCACCAAGAACACTTTTGCGAATTGTATCCGCACCAACTAGAGACTTCATTTCTACCATTCCGTGTTTACTGAGATTTCACCACCTGTTCTATTGCATTGAGCATTAATTCATCGACCTAAGTTATCTGATCGAGAGCGTGTATGTTGGATGAACTCAGAGAAGCTGAAAAGTGTGTAGAAGAAGTCTTAATCGATCTAATGTCTGAAAAAGTAATGTCCACAGGGATTCAAGCTTCATCGATAAGAGGAGTGAAAGCCTCTCCGTTGACTGCTCGTGGATCTGGGCCATCCTGAGCTGCAGCCGAGAAAAGAACCAAGCATCGAGATGACTTGGCGAATGCAAAGTTAATCCTAACTATCCCACTTGACTACATCCCGCTTTTGGCTGGCACGGTGAGTCATGGCAGTGTCCCCAGAGACTTTGATTACACCCTAGTTACTGCATACCTCCCAAAGGGGATACGTGCAGTTAGAACACAACAGAATAAGATCGCGACATTAAAATTCAACACTTCAACCTAGGGGACCATAAGAACCACAATATGCTCGCCCCTCATAGGTACTTGACTAGGATGAAGGGGAAGAACTCGAGGATAATCCCCCAACCATGCACTATGAACCTCGTGCAGTCCACCATCTTGAATGTGATGAAGATTCCACATTTTGGAAGGCACCAAGAGGTTAATGCGTGTGTTAAGCTCCTGCTATCATGCTACCATGGTGGCTATCTATGGCTAGACATACACATCACAGTCAATCCGACGTTGATCCATAGGATCACCGGATTGAGCATGCAAGGACCAGACCCACAAGACTTCTACCCAGGGAAGGTTGCAGATCGCGCCCTGACACAAAGTATTAAGGATACCTATGGTGATGTAGAAAATGGGATGCGAGGCTACAAGGTAGCTTCCATCCAGAATGGCACAGTGCGCCTGACCTGCCAGCTGATCACATGAAAGCTAGTGAGAAAGAACATACCTACATAGGTCACAGGGTTTGTTGGCATAGGGGCAGACCCAGGGTTCAACGATACAACAATGGACCAACAAAACCCTAACTACCGGCCCTTTCAGCAACACCTGCGAAGCAGATGAAGTCTCACTCGAGGTAGAGGCAGGGGTGGTTGCAGGACTCAGATGTCTGTAACCTTAGTTGGGACACATATATGTGATTCTATCACTTAACAGAGCACTCAACAGTTAACATTCATCAATATTCAGTCTTAGTTATAGCACAATTAAACCCTAATTGCAAAACATCGCAGTATTCAACCAGATCTAGCCTCTAGCATCACTTAGCACGACGAAACATATCAGATCTAGCAAATTCAAGCACTAAGCATATGTATATCTGTGAGATCTAACATCCTTCCATATTATTAAGCACTAAGCATCAACAAATCATTCATCTATATTAAAGCACTAAGCACATTAACATATAAACACATCAAGACATCGCACAAAGCAGAGCAACACAACATGTACGTGGCTCACCCCCACCCTGGGGCTACATCCACCAACTCTTCTTTTCTTTATTATCTTCTTCAATCAGTTTCATGCATAGAGCCTCAAAAACTCTACTCCGTAGAGGACAGGAGATCTATGCAGCTCGCTAGATCCTCCTTCCCCGAGTAGGTCTAAGCACACATGCTTCCCCAGTTTCTTATAATGACTTGCACTTAGCTCTGCAAGTCTCACACAATATGCACAAAGCACTTACAACTCTTGATCACACAGATCCAACTCTAGCACTTAGCCATTCATTTCTCTATATGCTCACTACATCACCTTAGCATCTATTTATACATACAAAATAGTCCTAAACATGGGTTAACCCATGGGTCGACATTCCCATACTCGTTACATAAGCCCAAAACCCTAAAAGGGGCCGAGATCCTGTGATCTCTGCTTCGTCTTGCGCTCTACCTTCGACAGCCTGTCAAAGTCCCAAAAATAGGTCAAACATGACCAAGACTCTTTGAAATTTGGTCAAGGGCCAACAAGCCCCCAACACTCACCAGTGACTCGTCTCGAGTCACTCTGATCGGACTAGTTCTGCTTCAAAAGCCTCGATCTTGGCTCGAGCTGCTTCGAATTGTTGTTGTGCCACGACTTCTTGTTCAACAAACTTTTGTATGACAGTTTCATTGACAGATCCCTCTAGGCGTTGTTCAGTTGTAGTGACGACCTGCTCTAGTTATGCTCCTCGACCTTCAATCTCTGTGAACAGTTGGTAAGCCTTATCCTGTACAAGTTGGAGCCTCTGAGTCACTTCCATGACTTTGCTATGGATAGTGTGGACCTGTTGTTGGGCAGTGCGCTGCTCTTGGGATCGCTTCATTCTTTCCACAACTGATAGGGGCTTCAACTGCGCCTGTATCATTTCTGCTTGATAATTCACCTCTTGGAGCTGCGACTCAAGTGCCTTCAGTTATGGATTCTTAGTGAGTTGCTCATAGGTCTGGGCACTGCGATCAGTGAGTTTCTTACATTCCATGGCAAGGGCCTTTATTCTCTCAACTGCGCTTCGAGCAGTTGCTTCTCTTTGGTCCCTCACATTCTGCGGGGTGTTGGGCATTATGTGGAGCTCTAAGTATGTGATTCATTGCCGTAGCTACTAGATAGCTTCTGCAAGCTGCTCTACTTGATGTGTGACTTGGTCTTCGGCTTGTAGCTCTAAGCTTGTCACAGAGCGAAGTGCTCTATTGATTTCTTCTTTCACTTTGAGTTGCTCTGCGAGCAACTTTTTTTTTTTCTTGTTGCATCTGGGCTTTCTCTTCTTCAAACTTTGCCTGGAGAGCAACCTTCTCCTGCTCTGCAACTCTACGTTGTTCTACGCGTACGCCTTGCACTTGCTTCATTTTCTTCTTGAGCGTGATGAAGGTGAGCTTCGACCACATCAGCTGGTCAGTGGAGTTCGGCTGGCTCATCTCCCAACTCTAGTTCTCCTAATGGCAGGGGCACAGTGGAGACTGCGCAACTGGACTGAAGGGCTTGCTGTACCCCTCGGATTTCAACCTCAATTCTATCATACATTTCCTCCTACTAGGCTTCTTGCTTCTCCATGATTTCCAGCGAAGCGTTGTTGAGAGCTGCGATGATGAAGTCAAAATCATCGGCAGTAAGCACAATCTTCATCTTGGTCACAATGGCTTTCGATTTCTTCTGGGAAGAATGTTTTGAGGGAGAACCCATCCTCTTCTTCAAGGGATCAACCTTGTCTCTGGGCGGTGTTACTTCGCCTGGCTTCTTTTCAGCTCCTTTTCCATTTAGTTCTTCTACTTCGTCATCACCCCGTTAGTCAGGTGATACTGAAGTAGTCTTTCCCGAGGCACTTCTTAAATCTTGGACCTCTTCGGTCTTCTTTGTTCTGCTGGGTCCGGGTGTATTTTGTTCTTTATGCGTGGTCTTTGGGCTATCAGTGTCGAACATATCTGCAGGTTCTACGAAAATAAGGAGGTTTTCAGACCAGACCTTAGTGATATCCTCCAGGTCTTCTTCCGTGAGCTTGTAGTACGACTGAAGCTGCTCCTTATGTTCATTGGCTCACGTTGTTATGTAGATGAAGTGTCGATCTACGCAGAACTTCATTAGGGGTTGGAACCTCTGTAGGGTGTTCCGAGTCATGCGAGATTCAGCTTCAATGGCTCTCTTCAGATGCAAGTAATAGGTGTGAAAACCAACGTTCGACTGCCACTATTTGTTCATATCACTCGAGTACCAAAGGGTAGTGAACATCGTAGCAAGCAGCTTGAATGGTTCAATATACGAGAAGGTCGCACCTTCCGGCATCTTCTAGGCAACAAAGGCGATGAGGATCAGGAGCCAGCTAAAGTGAAACTCGTAGCTCTGATCCTATGCTTCGTGCCAGTCTAGTTCGAGTTGATTAACTAGGTACTTCGCCCAGTTCATCTGTAAGCCTTCCACGCACTTCCCTGCGAGGTCAATGATAAAGCCTGTGACCTGCGTAGGTCTGTTCTTCCTTACTAACTTTTCGACTATTAGCTGGCAGGCTAAACGCACTATGCCATTCTGGATGGAGGCTACCTTTTAGCCTCACGTTCCCTTTTCAACATCGTCATATGTATCCTTGATCTTCCGTGCTAGCGCGCGATTTATGGATTTTCCTAGATAGAACTCCTATGAGTCGGGTCCTTGCATACTTAATCCCGTGATCCTATGGATCAATGTCGGATCGACTATAATATGACGGTCTAGCCATAAGTAACTGCCATGGTAACATGAAAGTACTAGCTTCACATAGGGGTTCACTTTCTGGTGCCTTCCGAAGTGTGGGATCTTCATTACATTTAACAGGGTGGACTGTGGGAGGTTCATCGTCCACGGTTGGGGGATTATCTTTGAGTTATTCCCCTTCATCCCGGTCAAGTATTTATATGGGGCAAGCATGCTATAGTTCCTGCGATCTCCAAGGTTGAAGTCACTGAACTTCAACGCTGAGATCTTTTCCTGCTGCGCTCGAACTGCACGTATCCCCTTTGGGAGGTACGCAGTAATCATGGAGTATTCGAAATCTCTTGGCACACTATCTCGACTCACCGCACCGTCCAGAGGCAGGATGTAATTGGGCAATATGGATGGGATCAACTTCACATTTTCTAGGTCATCTCTGTGTTTGGTTCTCTTTTCCATTGATGGTCGGGATGATCCGGCTTCACGAGCAGTCGACGAAGAGGCTTGCAATCCTCTCATCGATGACACTTGAATACTTGCAGACATTTCTCTTTCAGACATTACTCTTTCAGTCATTAGGTCAATGAGAACTTCTTTGACAATTTTCTCTGCAGTGCTAAGCTCGTCCAACATGCACGCTCGTGCTTGAATATCTCGGGTTCGAAGAGTAACTGCTCAATGCAACAGGATGAATGGAAATAACGTGATGATCACTGTGCAAAATCAACTATTCCGCAAGCTCAGATTCACGGTTAGAAAAAGTGTTCTCGTTGCGTGGCACGACGAGATAACTAGATAACTTGGCAATGGATCTCTTGCAATGATTGAGAAGCCTTCATTAACTCAGTTCTGTCCATTATGGCACGTTCCCAACGGTTTGGTGGTGAACTTTCTGATCATAAATGCCTTTCTACCCCTTCAAGCAGTTGGTCTAACAGTTATACTGTCCCCAACGACTATATTTCTTCTCCATGGCGAAGTGCCATGTGAAGTTGTTCTGATATCCCGACGAAAGTTCGATTTTGCAAATTTTCCTTCTGCGAGGTTCCCTATGGAACCTTCTGTAACTTTTCGATTTTAGCTCTCTTCTTACTTAGATTTCTAGCCTTCTTTCTAGTGAGCTTTGTCTCGGTATTCCTTTTTCCATTTTGATTCTTATCTTCTTTCGACAGAGTAACTTCGCGCTGGTAAGATTCTTTCCTAGAAATCAGGGGTAATACTTCATCTGTATCTGGAATAAGTACTTCAGTTTTCTGTGAATCTTCTAGTGTTCTTCCTACTTCAACATCCACGTCTCTGGTTTTAAATAGGTTTGCTTGGTTCTGTTGTTCTTCAATCAAGTCTGTGATCCTCCTAGTCATGAAATATTTTAACTCTTGCTTCTTCTTCTATAAGATTTCTTCTTCTTTTCTTCTGGCCTGATCTCCTTCAATCCAAGTTTTTCCTAGTAACATAAGAAATGGAGCGTTGTTCTCAATAAATTTAACAACTTTAAATTCTTCCTCTGTTGAAGTTCCATTGGCATTCATAGATATCTGGGTGAGCTTTCCACATAGGTTTATCAGCTTTCCTCTAAATAACCCTATTCCTCTCAATAAAGGAATCATAGCAGGATTTCCTAGAATTTCCCAAGTTCTTTTTGTCATGATATTCACCTGTGTTTCCTTATCCAGAACACAGTAAATGTCGAAGTCTCCTATTATTACTTCAATGCATTCTTTTTCTTTAAAGATCTCTGATAAGCTGATATGTCGGTGGTCATTCAGGGTTTCTTTAATCTGTAACAATACTTTTTCTGATTCTTTCTGGGGTTCTGCCATAATCTCAATTTTTGGATCTACCTTAGGGTTTTCTTGGTTCACATTCATGCTCTCAACCTTAAAAATCATTATAAGGAAATCCAAAACTTCATGGTCCATAACTTTGCAACAAAGGCAACTAGGTATTCTACCAGGCCATTCCTTAGCCAGATGTCCCGAGTTTTTGCAACTGTAACAAAGGGTTAATCCTCTCTTTCTCTTAAATGATCCCCAACATTTCCTGTACTGTGCACTAGGATCATGGTAGCTAACCTGCAAAAAATTCTTTCTAGGATCCTACATCCATTTGTTGGTCCAAACATTCTCTCTATGCATAGGTATAACATATCTTTCAATATTCTTATCAAATCTACTCATATCAAATCTTCTTTCATCTATTAGTGCCCTAGTTTTCAAGCTAAGACAAATATTATCAAACATACCTAGATCCATACTTTAGAAACAAAAATTTCCACTAATCTTTTCTTCAGCAGAGCATATATTTTTCAGATCTAAAACCTTTTTACTATTCTTACCTTTATCAAAGCACAGAGCTTACCTCTTTTCTTCGGATCAGGCTTCTTTTCTTAGCACAGAGCTTTCACAATTTCAAGTTAGATCTTCGCACAAAGCTTCTTTTTATCCAGTTCCCAACAATCACAGTTTTGGGTCCCGACAATGGAACCATTTGTTGGCACAGGGGAAGACCCAGGGTTCAATGCTACAAAAACACACCAACAAAACCCTAACTACCAGCCCTTTCAGCAACACCTACAAAGCAGATGAAGTCTCACCTGAGGTAGAGGCAGGGGTGGTTGCAGGACTCAGATGTCTGCAACCTTAGCTGGGACACAGATCTATGATTGTAACACTTAACAAAGTACTCAGTAGTTAACATTCATCAATACTCAGTCTTAGTTACAACACAGTTAAACCCTAATTACAGAGCATCACTATATTCAACCAGATCTAGCCTCTAGCAACACTTAGCACGACGAAACAGATAAGATCTAGTAGATTCAAGCACTACGCATATGTATATCAGTCAAATCTAACATCCATCCATATTATTAAGCACTAAGCATCAACAAATCATTCATCTATATTAAAGCACTAAGCACATTAACATATAAAGACATCAACAGATCACACAAATCAGAGCAACACAACATGTACGTGGTTCATCCCCACCCTGGGGCTACGTCCACCAACTCTTCTCTTCTTCAATTAGTTTCATGCACAAATCCTTAAAAACCCTACTCTGCAGAGGACAAGAGATCTACACAACTCACTAGATCCTCCTTCCCTGAGTAGGTCTAAGCACATAGGCTTCCACAGTTTCTTACAATGACTTGCACTTAGCTCTGCAAGTCTCACACAATATGCATAAAACACTTACAACTCTCGATCACACAAATCCAACTCTAGCACTTAGCCATTCGTTTCTCTATATGCTCACTACATCGCCTTAGCATCTATTTATGCATACAAAATAGGCCTAAACATGGGTGAACCCATGGGCCGATATTCCCATACCTGTTACATAAGCCCAAAATCCTAAAAGGGGCCGCGATCCTGCGATATCTGCTTTGTCTTGCGCTCCACCTTCGACAGCCTATCGAAGTCCCAAAAATAGGTCAAACATGACCAAGAATCTTTGAAACTTGGTCAAGGTCCAACATGGTTCGTTGTTGACCTCACCGGAAAATGTGTATAAGGACTCCAGATGAACTGAAGGCGAAGTAACACCGCTTAGGGATCTTGTTGATGAGGATTATCCCTCTAAGAAAAGAATGGTCTACCCCATGAAACCTACCTCACGGAAGAAATCCAAAGCTAGTAAGACCAAGTTGCACACTGTGCTCACACTCGATGACTTCGACTTCATAATCCCAGTCGTATCAGATGCCTCGCAGGATATTATGTAGAACACAGAAGCCAAGCAAGCAGACATGTATTAAAAAAATGAGACAGAACAATACTGGATTGCTTCCCACTCTGCCATGAAGTCATGGCTGACCCCAGACTGAAACAACATCCTGAAGTTATCTTTCTGTTAGAAACACTTCTAGCCCAATCTAAATCGTTATAACCAATCAGTCTGAAGTCATGATCTCCATTATAAGAGAGACCAAAGTCCAACATACCCTTAAGGTATCTCATCACATGTTTTGCAACAACAAGGTGAACATGTCTGGGTTCTACCAGATACTAACTCTAGGTGGTCACAACAAAACATATATCTGGCCTAGTGTTCATTAGATACATCAACAATCTAATGATTTGTCTATACAACTTAGCATCAACCAATTCTGGAGAAGTATCAACAAGGAGCTTCAACTTTGTTTTCATGGGTGTGTTCATGGATTTACACTCCAACATATCAAACCTCTTCAGTATTTCAATTGCATACTTCCCTTGGTTAAGGAATATCTTCTCAGGGCTCTTCCAGACCTCAAGACCTAAGAAGTAATGCATTATGCCTAGGTCTTTCATCTCAAACTCTGCAACAAGCTTCTTCTTACAATTAATGATGAGCTTTTCTTCTCCAGTTAAGAATAAGTCATCCGCATACAACAACGATATAACTTCCTCATCATTCATAACCTTGAAGTAAAGGTTAGAATCAACTTTACTCTTGGTAAATCCCAAGCTCGTCAGGAAACTGTCAATTCTTCCATACTAAGCTCTAGGAGCTTGCTTCAATTTGTACAGAGCCTTCTTCAACCCGCATACATGAGTGTTTATGTCTTTAACTTCAAACCCTTGAGGTTGTTCTATATACACTTCTTCTTCAATAACAACATTTAAGAAGGTTGTTTTCACATCCATATGGTGTAACTTCCACTTCATCTTTGCTGCAAGTGCTATGATGGTTCAGATAGAAGTGTATCTGGCTACTTGAGCAAATGTCTCTTCATAGTCAATGCCTTCCTTTTGAGAAAATCCACGAGCTACATACCTTGCTTTATATTTTTCAATACTTCCATCATCAACATGTTTTATCTTGTATAACCATTTGGAAGATACCACATCTTTGCTCTTCGGTTTGGGAACTATTTCCCATACATCATTCTTTGGAATGGATTGGTATTCTTTTGTCATGGCATATGCCCATTCTTTCTTCTGAATGGATTCTTCAAAGAAAGTAGGCTCTTTTTCTATGGGATCACACATCAAAGCCATATAACTGGAGAATGTCTTAGGTTTCTTGAATTGTGTCATGATTCCTTTTGGGGCACCATACTTCTCTCCATCTTGAATAAGTTCCCTTGCCCATGCTGGCTTTCTCTTGTGAGAGATCGTCATCTGGGGAGGTTCTTGAGATTCTATCATATCATGATCTTCTTGAATCTCATCATCAGGGGAAGCTGTGACTTCCCTCACTCATTCTACAACTCTGGGAGCTACAAGATCTTCTTCATATACTTATTCAAGCTGACATCTCCTAGATTTCTTGAGTGTTGCATATTCATGAAAGGTTACATCTCTACCGATCTCAATGTGATGGTAACCTGGTATGTAAATTCTGAAGGCCTTTCAGACTTGGTTCTATTCTCTTTTGGAATGTGTACAAATACTGGACAACCAAATATCTTGAGATGGCTTACTTCTGGCTTCTTTCCGGAGAACATTTCTTCTGGGGGTTTGAACCCAAGTGCACTATGGGATAATCTGTTTTGTACATACACTATTGTTCTTGCTACTTCTTCCCATAAGTGTATTATAAGATCTTGATCATGGATCATAGTCTTCACTGCTTCCATTATAGTTATGTTCTTTCTTTATACTACACCATTTTGTTGAGGATTGTAGGGAAAGATGAGCTCCCTCTTAATCCCGACATCTCTGCAAAATTTGACAAACTCTTTTGAGGTGTATTCTCCTCCATTATCTGACATGAGTATCTTGATTTTTATTTCAGAGAGATTCTCTATCAAGGATTTGAATTCCTTGAATTTCCCAAACACTTCATCTTTTGATTTCAAGAATTAAACCCAATTCTTGCGAGAATAGTCATCAATAAATGACACATAGTATACATACCTAGTAAGAGAGGTGGATGGAATTGGGACACATACATCTGAGTGGATGAGCTCCAAGACTCCTTCTGCTTTACTATCGCTCTTCGAGAAAGGATTCTTTATGTTCTTTCCTTGTGCACATACCTTGCACACGCCTTGATGGTCAACCTTGAAACCTGGTAGACCTGTAAATTCTTTGCATACATATGGTAAGCCCTTGTAGTTGATGTGATCTAGTCTTCTATGCCAAGGTTCACATGGACTCTCGGTGGAGTGAGTCAAGGCTGCATCTGAGTGACCTTTTAATTTATATAGGCCACCTTCTTTTGTTCCAATAACAATTGCATCTTCTAGAGTTTTTCCTTTAGGCTACATGAGTACTTTACCATCTATGAATGCAACCCTGAAACCTTTATTATCTAAAGATGAGATAGAAATAAAATTATTCGTCAAACCTGGTGCATATAGTACATCCTTCATATTCATTGGGGTCCTTGAATCAAGTTTGTAATTGGACTCTCCTACTCCTTTGATAGGGTACTCCTAATCATTTCTAAGTGTAACTTTCTGGGGATAGTTCTTTTCAGTAAGGCTAGAGAGAATGTCTCTCTGACCTATCATGTTCTTAGAAGAACCACTATATATGAGCCAAGTATCCTCTCGAGGTGACACTGATACCGAGAGGGCAGAGATTAAGACATAATCTTCAATCTTTTCTTTAATCATCTTCGTAGGTGGCTCGTCATATTCCACTGCATGGGCATGGTGTCTTTTATTGTTTCTCTTCTAGCTAGACAATTCTTAGCAATATGTCCCATCTTGTCACTATGGTAACATTGATAAGATGAGAAATATTTTTCTCTTCTTTGACCTTTCTGAAACTTCTGGAATCTCCTTGGAGGGTGAGATTCTTTATGGATGAATCTATTTGGAGAGAGAGACTCCTTATTTGGGTGGGTATCCTTCTTGAAGTGAGACCTTCTCTTTCCTCCTTTAGTATGAGCAGTTAGAGATTGATCTTCATCCCTTAATAGTACTTCTTCTCGGTTAACTACTCTTGCTTCTTCTTGAACACATTCTTCCCAAATACTGTCAAATTGTAGTTTCTCCTTTCTAGCACAAATGGTTTGGATGAATCCACCCCAAGGTCTTGTGAGACCATTAAGAGCTATCATTATGAGTTCATATTCATTTAGGGTATATCCAATTGCATCTAGTTGTTCCTTGAATTGAGAGATCCTAGAGAAATAGTCATGAACTGTTTCTCCTTTTTGCATCTTTGTATTCTTGAGTTGAGTTCTCAAGTTCATCTTCCGGTTAATATTTCTTCCTTCATACAATTTGGTTAGCGCATCAAACATTTTTTTTGGGTATTCTTAGATGCCACTTGAGGAATAAAGTGATCTTTCATAGAGTCTGCAATGATTCTTTTGGCCCTAACCATGTCCTTTTGGTACTTTTCTTTAGTTGTAGCATCTACGAGTTTTCGTACATTTTATTTGATGAATCTTGCAAGGTCATTTTCTTCAAGAATGAGTGCAATCCTATACTTCCAGACACAGAAGTTATCCACACCTTCTAACTTATTAACAAGCTTCGTGCTTGTAGACATCTTGAGCTGGAGCTGGGAAAAATGACCAAAAATTGAAAGTGCTCAGAAATTAAATCTGAACTTACCAGGTGTGCTTGGCTGAGGCAAGTAGCCTGGTGCAGTTGGTTTTCTAAAAATCCAAAATTTACCACTTGAAAATGGGCCTGCGCAAATCTAGACTAGTACTTCTGGTACTGGTTCTCGTTTCCTGGTTTTCTAGTTTTATGGTACCAACCAAAAACTAGGGTTTCACTTCCCAGAGTTGCTAGCCACGGAAAAGGCGAGCTCAAGCTGCCAATAAGTTCGCTAGGCTAGGGTGCAATTCCCTAGGTGGTTTTTGGGCTGAAATTCCTCTTCAACAAAAGCCCTAATTTTCTTGTACGACAACAATGCCATTTTTGCTTATCTAGTGAAAGGTGCTCTCTTCAACTTAGCTCTGAAACTATGTTAAATTTAGAGAAACTGTTAAGTTTCTTTTCAATTTACTAGATAACAATAACATAGGTAGGATCACTGAGACAAACACAATCAAAAGATACACAACATTTATCCCGGGAAACCCTCATGGGAGAGAAAACCCATAAAAAAACTCCTTAATATAGATTGCCAATACAATGCCAAGATAAAATACCAAACACTAGAGAATAACCAAGATTGAGCAATGCACCTCTCTCTTCCTTCTTCTCCCAATTGTGACTATCTTCAAACTTCCGCACTTGTTGAGTGACTTGAGTGAGTGAGATAATGATGCGCCTTCCACTCTTATTTATACTAGTTGGCAAGCACTAGGGTGGCATCTCTTCATTGGGCAGGGCCAACCTCTTCGCTCAGTGGCTAAAACCACTTTAATTAGGCCCCGGGGCCGACTTCTTAATTAGAAGCATATAATTAGGGTTTCACCAATCCACAAAAGGGGATTTGGTCTAATACAAAGCCCGACATGATCAATCCACAAAAGGGGATTGATCTATAATATAATAACTCAACAATAAGTAGAATATTCTTTGCAGTTACAATATTTCAACATAACCATTATAGTCATTGACATTCTATGGATGGGTTGTTGTAATATCAAATTATTTTGAGCTAAGTACTCCTTTTTCTTAGTGGGTTTTCCCCACTTAGGTATTTTGTTCCATGTCATGTGTGATTGTTGTTTTCTTTCTTTGTGGTTAACATATCGGGGCAACTCATGGATGAAGTACAAAATCTAATCCAATGATTTTGTTAGTTAATATAGTGCATGTGTAGTCATTTTCAGAATTTTATTCAGTGCATATAATTTGCATTGATTATCACATTATGCCATTTTATGTTATCTCTCTTTACTCATACCACATTATTGTAGTTTTGACTTCGTTTGTATTTTGAAATAAATTAATGCATAAATGATTATTCTAATCCAATAAGCATTAGAAATTGTTAGTGATATTGTTATAAGCGGTTTTAATCACACTCACTTGACTAATAGGTTGATTGTTTTCCCTATTTTTTAGGTTGGGAACACTTTTAGACACAAAATTTGAGGGGCACTCATGAGCTCACAATGACCTCTCATGATCATTACCCTAGTGAACTTCGATGGGAGTCTTGGGGGCTAAGCTTAGAAAAAGTTGTGCTAAGAAGGTTGTGAGTAGCTACTTGAAAGAATGGAACCAAAGAGGAATGTTCAAAGCATGGGAAACCCTAATTAGAACCAAGGTGAAAATGAAGAAATGGAGATCCCCAAAACTGATAGAGAGAGATGACCACCTAAGAATGGTTGAGATATGCCATATGTAGAGACCGCAACAAAAAAAATTGAATTTGAAAAAGCACTAGAATTTGAACAAGAAATGTCAGAGAATGACAAAATGAGTCATTAGATGATTCTACCAAGTATTGTAAGAAGTATAAGGAGAAGCCTTGACGTGATAAGTATTGGTACAAGGACCACTACTATGAGGGGGAGAAGTGAAGTGAAAGTCAAACCAAGGCATAACTAATCATTCAACTATATCTCCAAGCTACCTACTTTTGCTAGAACATGGAACACAAAAGATAATCTATTTACCCTTAATACCTTTGGGGAATCAATTGGGAAAGATGATCGCTTAACCAAATGGGTAACTTTCAAAGGAACTCTACAATATGTCATACTTTCATGATATTGAATAGATGATAAAATTATCCTTTAGAAGTTGGATCTAAGTGCTTGCCTAGTTTTGGGAGTTGTATTGGTATCCCACAATAAGCCATTGGATTTTGTAAAGCTAAAAGGAAAAAAATAGTTGTGTGGGAAAACTATCTAACAATATGACTCTTGATTGAAAGAGCTACTTGACCAATTGGAGTATCAAATCCTGAAGCTTGTATGAATCAATTGGTTCATCTTAGATCTTTGTCATATCATCCAACAAAACTTGTGAGGAACCATAACTAGATCATATAGGGAAACCCTAGATAAAACCATTCATATGGAATACAAAATGGAGCCAGCTATACAAGACAAGGAACACTAGAAGGAGGAATGACCTCAAGAAAAATTAAATGAAGATAAACACCATGGACCTAAAAATTCTAAAGATGAGAAACAATAGGATATCCAAAATAAACTAAATAGGAAACAAAAAAACCCAAAGAAGTTGATTAAGTCCAAATTCTATCAAACATGTGATACCAATGAACAATCTTAGAACAAATGTCAACATAACCCAAACTTACCAAGGCTATTTTCCCATCAAGAAAGGCAATCTTTGAGATTTTTATAAGTCCCTCAAGGGACGAGACTGATATCAAGAGCATAACCATATCAACTATTCTCCAAATCCAAGAACAAGAATCAACTCTTGTATCATGACTTTTCCCAGACGAAGGAAAACATGCAAATGTTTTCCATGTGGGGCTTGGATATACATAAATGAAAATTGTATTTTAGCATCCCAAAATATTTTTTTGTTATTATGTGGTCCTAATACTCATGATGGAGTGGATTGTCCAAGATTGAAAGATCAATAAGAGAGCAACTATAAAATGATTCAAGTAATAGAGGAAACCATGCACAAGGATGCCTTTATTGCAACATGATTTAAACCTAATAGAAACATATAGGCCATATCCAAGGAAGAATCGATGAGGACCGATGATGAACATGATTTTTCTAAATAAAAGAGAGCACCAAGGAAGGCACTGTTAAGAACCAAATATCAAGATAGCATAGAAAAACCTCAGAATAAGTACTCAACACCTTGAAAAAGATATAATTTCAGCTAATAAGCCTTTTCGAGGGGGAAACCTCCTTATACACCACATAAATTTCCAAAGACAAGATGATTCCAAATGAAAATGTCTCCTTGGTATATATATGAGACTGGGAGGTACAATTACAACTAATGGACCCAAGCCGACATAGATAAAATAGCATTACTAATGTAATATTCCCCAATTAAGGGGTAATGTGCCACTATTTAGGGCTTAACATGCTCCTCCCCTTGAGACAAGTGTTGTCCACAACGCTTGAGAAATTCTGGATGCTTCTATATAAAAGACTCATCTTCCCAAGTGGAATCTTCAACAGGTAATTTCCTCCACTTAATGAGATACTCTGAAATGGATCTATTCCTAAGCTGGTGAATTCTTGTGTCAGTGATGGCTTCAGGCTCCAATATGATTTTTTTCTTCCTCGTCAAGTTCTGGCAATATAGTTTGAATTGGGATCTTGTCACCTATAACCTTCTTTAAGCATGAAACATGAAAAACTGGCTGTACTTGTGAGGATGCAGACAACTCCAATTTGTATGCCATAGTACCAATGTTTTGCAACACCTTATAAGGGCCATAGTAATTTGGTGGTAATTTATTATCCTTCTTGGCTTGCTTGAGGGACATCTGTTTGTATGGTTGTAGTCTTAAAAAAACCAAATCCCCTACTTCAAAACTTCTTTCACTATGATGTTGATTTGTTTTTTGTTTCATGCGATTATGTGCCATGGTCAGGTTGTCCTTTAAGATTTGGAGAACTTGTTTTTGATGCTCGATGTGATCTTCCATTTCTTGAACCTTGGATTTTTCTTTGAGAGAAGAAGTGATGGAAGGAGAGTGGTATCCATAGAGTGCCATAAATGGTGTCATTTTTGTTGCAGTATGAAAGGAAGTGTTATACCACCATTCTTCCAAGGCTAACCATTTGAACCATTGTGTTTGTTTATCATAGACAAAGCAACGAAGGTATCCTTCCATACATTTGTTCACTATCTCAATTTTTCCATTAGATTAAGGATGATAGGATGAGCTATGAGCCAATTGA